>JAOXYM010000012.1:16503104-16516308 GCA_028567055.1 Leptatherina wallacei | reverse complement strand
CAGGAAACAAAGGAGCTGTATTAAGTTCAGGAAGTAGTGGAGTTGTGCAACAAGCCCATTGAGTTTAACTGAGTAAAATCAATGTGCTGAGTGAAATTACATTGCTTTCCCTCTGGCAAACACATGGAAAATCCTCATTTCAAAACATCTAAGGTTCAAAAGCACTATACTGATCAAGTACGTATTATTACAGGGCTTAAAGCTTCTATACTTGGCTTCAATAATGAGGAGTCACTAATTTCTTCTCAACAACAATGTCCCCTCAATCCACTGAATTAAAAGAAAGTACTTAAAGCTCTAATACTGTATGATGTGATGGTGAGGCTTTGCTGCATGTAGATCAATATGTTTTAGCAAAATAAAGAAACTCAACAGAAATGACTGTTTAAGGAAAACAATTTAACACTTCCTTCAAGGAAATACTAAGTTAGCTCGGCCATTTCTACTCCACTGAACAAGCAGTTACAAGAAAGTCAGCATACCTGCACAAACACTGCAGCTCTACACGCCAACAAAACCACCTACCCGACAGTCTCTCTGAAGAGTCTTCATCAGGTTGTTGTATGTCTCTGTGTCAAAGTAAAGCCCTTCCTCGTGCATGTCCTGGAAGTCCAGATCTTTGTAGGTCGGACAGGCTTTCTCCCTCTCTTTCCTGGATGCTCGTCTTTTATAGGTGGATCCCTTCAAGTCATATTTGTAGTGCATTTTGACAGAACGAGGCAGCACGTTGTTCATCACCACCAGCCGGATGTTAATGCCACCAGACTGGATGCAGTACAAGCCATAAAACTTGGGCAGCAGTGTGCGTGGATTCTGGTTCAAGTTCTGTGGGTTTAAACAGAACATGTGGTTAGATTCACACTCAACATGCACGGTTTCATATGCTTGGCACACTTTATGTTAATTTGCCAAAGAAGTAAAACTAATAGTTTGACATCAAATTGTGTGTGTGTGTGTTTCCCATTAGATTAATCCCTTTAAACCTTTAAATTCCCTAGATATGGCTATACACCTATGCTACACTTAACAAGCAAATTAATCCTTCCCATATCTGCACAGCATGGCTGGCTGCTGCCGATATGTTAATAAGTCAGTTTCCAAGCAGAATGGAGAACCTGCGAACCTCATACAGGTTTGAACCAAGACCAGCACAATGCAGCCCCACTCAGGAATTCTGACTTCATTTTTAAAAAAATTATAACATAATAGTTTTTCAAAAGTTTCATTTTCCCTTTTTTCCAGACTTTCTCTGTCACGGGCTTCACCGTCACATGAATTTATTGTCTGTTTTCTTTCATTTGAAGTTTGATGGGCATTCTCTCATTAATTCATGTTAAACTCGATCAGGAAAAAGAACCCTTTATTATAGTTTAATTGAACTCAATAAAAAATAATCTCATAAGTTTTGATTTTATTCAGCCAATTTCTGAAAATTCTTTTTAACTTCTGACCCATTTAGATAGAAAAACTTAAGATGGTAACAATGCACTTACAGTATACAATATGACAGACAATAATAAAACACATCATGTTACTAACCATGTAGTATCCAGGTAGCAGTCTCTGCAAAAACTTAGCCTCTTTGTGCTGGACAGTTTTGATGATGAACTCATCATCGCTGGTTAGGTAGAAGAGAGAACCGCTGGCCCCCGGGTTGGTCAGCTCAATCAGTGGCTCATTTACAAGGGAGTACTGAGGAAGAAGAAGCATAAACAAACTAATTTAAACTTTCACATGTAACACTGATCAAGCTTTTAGAGAACAGCTTCATCTATAATATAATCAAACAAATACAGCTTTAAATATGTAAGCTAAAACACACCAAATGTGCAAACACTATTAAAGTTTATATGGAAAACCAACTAAATAAATCCTACTCCAAAGTTATCTTTTGTTTATTTAATACAAGAAGAAAAAATTGTGGTAAATTTTACTGGCCTTAGGGTTTGGGCCAAAGACATACGGAAACAGGAAACATAAACACCCCTATAAAAGCATCAATGAGCATATAAACGCATCAATGAGGTCTGACAATAAGTGTTGTTCAAAATTAAGTCCAAAGGAATGAGCTGAGGGTCTGTGCATGCCCTTAATGTTTGTATATGTTGTTTTTTTTTAAACAAAAACCCTTATATGGACGAAGCTTTGTGCATTGGGAAACAACATCAAATGAGTCAATTGGTGGGTTGGATGGTGAAGCATAAATATTTCATTACTGTAACCATGACAAACACCTCCAGACTAAACATAAACAGTTGTTGACACACTTGATATCATAATGTAGACATGACTTCATCTATATACTTATTCATTTAATTGTACAATCAGTTGTAGTAATGGACACGTTTCTGCTTCTGCTACTAAGTGACAGCCCAGAATGACAGCCAACATGGACAGAAACATTATCTCCTTAGCAGGGGGTTAATAGAGGGCAATTACATAAAAGATTTCACATAACAGATTGAGAGCGTTCATCTAAAAGCGGCATCAAAATGTGAAGGATAGACTGTGAGAGCAGCAGACTGTCGAAAAGTGTCAGATGTTAATCAGTGCGTTATGACAGCAACATGTTTAGACCCCCCCCCCCCCCAGAGACCCTTCTACTGACGACCATCTGCAGTCACGTTGAGTTACCAGCACAGACACATCTGCAGTTTATTGCACCTTTATGCGTATGCTTTCTCTGTCTGAATTAATTCATCATCACCTCGAGCAAATCAATCTGTGGCAAACTCAACACTGTTGTGCCTGATGGATTCCTCCCTGTTTTTTGCCTTGAAGTTACAATTCTTTTGTCTATTGTCACATGTGCAGAAACAAATTTGGCATTCAAAAACAAGAATGCAGCTGGTTGGGTTTATAAAAGGGCTTGGACACGCAGATGGGAAAAAGGAAAACGGCGTCATAACAGGATAAAGTCATAACAACATCACACAAAATCTAATTTTGCTCCAAGAACAAAGCGTACAGTGGGGTAAAAAAAAAAAAGATTGTGAACCCTTTAGATTTTTTCAACATTTCTGTATATCATCTGATATTCACACAAGTCCTGAAAGTAGAGAAAGAGACCTTTAATGTTCATTATCAGATATGGATAAGTCATCAGGCTCTTGGGCATATAACTTTAAAGTTTAATTGAGCATAACAGCCTTATCCTATCAGTGTAACATGGTTGTGGTAGTGTCATGGTTTGGGCATATTTTCCTGCACCTGTGTCAGGATGGCTTGACATTATTAATGGAACAATCATTTCTGAATTATGCCGATGAATGTTCATATAAAATATCTAAATATCTGTCCATGAATTGATTCTTTTGAGAAAGTCAGTTATCAGCAAGACGGTGACACTGAGTCTAGAAATCCGTTTTGGTTTTGCCAAGTCAAAGTCCTGGTTTTAATCAAATAAATATTGTAACTGAAGGAGCTGTTCATAAGATGAATGTTGCAGAGTTAATGTGCCTCAAAAAACAACAACATGCATGTGAGTGTTTCATTTAAAAAGTCTGAATTCCAAGTTGAAAAACTACAGAATAATTTGTGGATTTCATTCAGCACTGTGCTGATTATCTTTCACATAATGAAGGCACGCTCAGTCATTAGCAGCAATATCTCCACCTACCCAATGTTTTGCTTTGACTTCATCCTCCTACAGTTTGGAATTACCCACCCATTATTTAATAAAAACATGCTGGATTTTATAACAATTAAGCTTCCAGTGAGAGAAAAGACTACCATCCTGTAGGTAGGAGGCCAGTAAAAGAAAAGACAATGAGCAGGTTCTTATGTCATCTTTGTGAGAGCTGTGACTAGATCTCTGTTTTTTGACTGCTTAACATGGAAACAGCGGGACAAAATCCGACAGGTGAAAGTGTTTAAAGAAGTTTAAAATGATACTAGATATGTTGTCCGAGTTGAACTAATGAGATTTTGAGAAATACACTAATTTGATTTCTTGCTGAGATTTAATAAATAAAATTGATAGGATGATGGCAGGAATATAAAATCATAGCTCTCGAACAAATATTAAGTTAAAGCAAGTAAAAACTGCTAAGCTGAACTTTGCATGGAATATGGGAACAGGCAATAAAGTCTAGATTCCTAATGTTAACTAACTTGCACATTGTATCTGATTTGTTCAATCTGCACAAAAAGTTTAAATACCAACTTACGGAGTGTTATGTGCAAATTTATGTTAGTGCGGTAATTTTTAAAAAAGGGTGAAAATATGTTATGTATGACGTAAGTTAGTTTAATTCTATTTCACTTTAATTTGTCAGCTGAGTCCAAATCACTTTAGAATTATTAAGCCTTTTCTACTCCACTAGATTGCTGGCGGCCCCCAGCACTATCAACGATTTCTCAAGAACAGTAGTGTGTGTGGGGTAAATTGTGATCAAAAGTTTACCCTTTATGTGATCTAGCGAGTTTTCCAGGCATTTATATCCCAGCTGCAACAAGAAGTGTTTATACAAAGACTCTGAATATTGTAATATAGTGTATTTATCACATTTTTGTAATTAAAAAAAAGATTGCTATCACTCCTATGTTGCTAAAAGCCCTCGGATTTTGACTCAGACATTACGATGAAGTCACTTCCTGTCAAACTTTCGAACCAATCAGGTAGCCTAAAATGACAGTGATGTTTAATCAGAAGCAGCTAAAGATGAACAAGTGACAAGAAAGTTAAATATCTGTCTGAAAAGAACAAAAATAATTGTCCTCTAAGGCTAGAATAAAGCCAAGAAGCTTTTTTTCTATGCACGGTGAAACTAGAAGCAAACTGGGTTAGACTTGGTTTTGTGAGGACAGTAGGTAAAGCAATACAAATAACTGTAAATAGCAAAAAACGTCTGGAAGAAAAAGTGTAAATATGTAAATAGCTTCTGTTGTGTGTTTGTTCCAATGCCAATATGTTTTCTCCTGAAAGCCAAGATTTGAGAGAATGACATGCAGATGAGAAAATGTTTGTTCACTGTCGATCTGTGTGTGTTATTTCTATAAAGTACTCTTAGTAATAAATTCAGTTTTGCTTTTTTGGTTGGCCTTTATGGTGCCATATCTATTGACATGTTCATTTTACATCATTTTAACTTCATACTCTGACAATTGAGGCTGTGAATAATTTATGTATGTTGAATGTGGCTAAAAGTTTTAGCTTCTAATATTTAAAACATCAGGCGGACAAAAAATAGCAACAAAAAAAAGGCTTTTGGACTTTTAAGGGTTAAATCATGACATATATATCAGTATGCCGTTACATTGCAACCTTTCCCCCTTTAAACACAGATACAGATGGAGTAAATGATGATCTGTCGGGTATCAGACAGACTTTGGTCTTACCAGGTAGTCGTCTGGTTTGATGCCAAACAGATCTCTGAAGTAGCGGAAGGCCAGAGGGGCGTAGGTCTTGAAGCGGAAGTCAGGATAGTGATGAGCTGGAGTCAAGTTGCTTCCCTCACTGATATATGTGATGAAACATCCAACCCAGAGGAAATAAAAACAAAGAATCAATATGTTAGATACATTATTCTGACACAAATTCAATTAAAAGACAAAATTCTAAAATATGATATCAGTAAAAATCTAAACAGAGTCAGTAACACAGACAGGGACAATACAAGCAAGGATACTGGCAGCACTGGGGGAACCTAAACCCCAACACTTAATCTTTGCAGCAGGGAATCTAGGCTATTGACTCCCTTGTAATTTGCTCCATTCATTCATGAACAGGTTTTAGTAAAGTCATCTGTGGGAAACCAAGATTCACCAGTATTGAGGTGACAATCGGGCCAGTGTAGAGTTCTTTGCCTGGAGACTGAAGATGGCTCTGATTACTGGAGCTAAACAATACTTGACAGCTCATGAGTCTTTTCTCAGAGAGGGAGAAAAGAACCAGCAAAAAAGCAAAACACAATAACCTACATTTTGTAGTCCTGACTGGACTGTGAGACGTTCTTAGACAGGCTTTGGCAAAGACTGACCCAACTGCTGTTCCAGAGGAAAACCACAACACTAGATTTAGCTTGTCGATGAGGTCAGAGGGAGTCGGCCGTTGGGTCTTTCATTGAATTAAGTCACAACAATCAGTTTTGCTGGTGCCAAAAGTGGAAGTAGGTTAATAAAGATTTGTTTTCCAGGGCATCTCTAAATCTGGTTACTCAGACGATGTTCTGGGTAACAAGGCTACTGTGTTGTTGTTTCCTGCGGGTACAATAATGGGCTGGAGGCAACAGTCAGGCTGTGTAACCCGATACATGTGATTACTCTACAATGAAATTTGACTGCTTTGTTTGTTGTGTGAGAGCAACGCTTATCTGTCACGGAAAGTATCTAACAACAAAAAGCACATGGAAATGTTTCATTCAATCTAATCAGGGAACCATCTGCTCATGCGTCTGCCTGTTGAAAGAGGTGTGCTGGTTACTATAAATATACACAACAAAAAGAAAAACAAATGCCAAGTGTGTGTATGTGGGAGGGTCTAAGCGATATGAGGCATGTCCAGCAATCCAAAACTAGACTGACTGGATAAACAGCAGCAGAAAAGCCACCAGAGGATGAAAACAAGAAGAGGAAGAGAAGGAAGAGAGCATCTGAGTGTTGCCATGACTCAGCTGCTCTCTCAGATGGTCCTTCAGCAGAAAGAGAGAGGTTGTGTGTTTTTACATACCAGAACAGAAACACAAAGAGATCAAAAGGGGGAGCGATTATCTTGATTATGTCTTGTGTGTTGTGGACTTTGTCTTTTGTCATGTAATTTTCTTTTTCATTTTCTTTCTCAGCTACACAGCTATTTTTTTTGGATACCCTTGGATGTAACAATCTCCCTATGAACTTCTTATATTTTGTACTTTAGAGCCACAACAGGCAATAGTGAATCTATTTCAATGCAGTGAGGCCATTACACAACCATGAATAATGTGTGGCTGTTGCTGAGGAGCAGGACAATGAAGGTCAGTTTGTGTGCCAAGCCCAGGTTTGCATATACCATACTGACTTTGCATATCCTGGTGCTGCATCTCAAAGGTAAACCACAAAGTACTTCCTGATGGGATTCTAATCCTCTCCCTGAGGCTTCAGAGTTAAACCAGGGCTTGGATGATGGATGCCTCTTTTTGTTTATACCCACTAATTCATTTTTATTTATAATGAATCTTTGCAAGTTTTTCCAAGTTTTTCATATCAACAGCCCAGACATACAGAACATGTCAAATAATAAAACCCATTGCATATCTGTGATAAACCCCCCTAAAAGTGATAGTATGTTTGGTTCCTCTGAAGATGAAAGGGTGTATATGGAAAAAATAACATAACTAATCTGAAACACTGAAAATAGAAATCATCATTTATTCAAAAAACTGGCCATTCAGAAGACTTTTCCTGAACCGTCTGTACTAAAACCTCTTTAATTTCATTCTGCTTTACTTAATCACAATAAACCTTTGCAGAGACGATTTTTACATGTTGATAGAGGTTTACAGCTACAGCTGCATCATTCCAAAGGGATATTCATATTTGTCCTGAAAGTGATTTGTTTCTGTTTTTTTAGGCAAGCCTGAAACTTTTTTCATTTGTGCCATTTTCATCTATTCATCACCAGCCACGCATATTGTGATCTTAACAAATTTTAACAAATTACAAAACTGTTCTCTTTACTATGACTCCAAAAGTATGAAATAGATAATAGACAAACAGACCTTGTGGCTGTGGAGATATACTCATTTCATTATGGGGATGCAATATTCGAGCAGAGGCCTAAAAAATAAGTACAGGGCTCAAAGGGTTAAATTAAATGAAGGAATTATTTTGCAAGCTGACTTTCTCCATCTCCAGCCAGCTGAACTAGAACTAACGTTGAAAACTACAGAAATGGAAATACATTTTGACAACAATAGGTGATAGGTAATAATGAAAAAACAAGGGAAATCATCATAAATACTGTTCTAAGATTTTGCTTCATGTAATAGATACATGGCTGAAACATCTGTGTTTAAGTGGGCATACTGAGCTAAACACAGACTGTTCAACTAAAACAATACTGAAAGAAATGTAAAATCCGGACAGCTGGTGTCAGTGAGTTCATCTGACAGACCTGTTTAAGTCCTTTTAATTAAAAAAGCTAATTAATTTGCTTCTACCTATATTACATGCGTCAGAGCACCAACTTAGATTTAATATGTCAGGATACACGAGTTACATTTTTATTGAATTCCTGGGGTTGCTCAGATTATTTAAAATGTTTCTTAAAGCTCATGATATAATTGTGAAGACTGTCTGAGAAGAGAGCAGCCACACACTGATGTATGCTGTGCTGCGGCAGTAAGAGGTACACAGTAAGCTGATTTCACAGTTCTTGTGATAATCCACTAGAATAGTTACGCATCATGACTCAGACTAGCAAAATTAATTTTGCTGATATATATATTGAGGGAAGCAATCTGCTGTAGGAGTGCAAATTCTTTAATTGAATATCCAGCCACTGCAGTATCCACTGAGTATGATTAATAATAGATTTTTTTTATGTTTTACCTCAAGACACAGACGTAAAATATTTGATAGGACAAAAAGGCAGAATTTGGTGTTATGTACACATAATAGAAGCTAACATGTTGTTTATGGAAGCTGTATGAATGTGAGTGTCTTGACACTGTTTAGCACCAACCTGGGCAGAAAGACGCTCTCCACCACATAGAAATCTTGCATAAGCACGTCTCTGTCTGGTTTGGAGGTGAGGTTCCCCACTGTATAGCCAATGCCGAGCTGAATGGCTCCCTTCAAGGCCGATGACGTGGTCTTGATGGGAAAATAGAAGAGAAAACATTGCATTAGCCCGGCTGCAGCCACACTGCCACTGCTATCCCAAGTAACACACAGAAAAAATGGTAACCCTTCTATTTTAGCCACAACACTGTATAATCTGAAATAACAGGTATTTGCAGACTTAAAATTCATGTTTAATATACTCATTTTAAGGCGTGACAGAGTATAAAACACCAAAGTTAAATACAAAGACCATTTATTCAGTCCGTGTAGTACAACTAAAACTATGCAGAATAATTTCCACACAAATCCATCAAACTTAACTACAGCTTTTATAAGATGGAAAAACATGCTTGTATGGCTGTTAGGTGAGCAGCTACCACAAGAACACTTCTGACTTTTCAGTTTTGACCCAAACAAAGCTTGCCACTGTACTATAGAGTCCCTTATGGTTGCATCTTTAAGAAAAAAAAAAACTGACATAAGCAGTGACGTCTACACTTTAAAAAGAAAAAAAAAAAAGCAAAGAAAAGAACGCGTGTGACCAGCACTTGACTGATCTCTGGCAGCCAGCCCCAACAGAGGTCAGAACATTATGTGCTGCAGCAGAAGGACATTTAAAGCACTCAAGTGACTCTGAAATAAAGTTTTTTTGGACTTGTTGACTCTGATCAGCAGCAATCCAAAGTAAATGTTATGGGACCAGATCATATTCACTACAACCTGGAAGTAAAACCCAAATACAGTGAGGCTCTTGTCTGTTTTACCTTCTTGTATGTTTTCTCTCTGCTTGTCCTCCGAGGTCCTGCCAGCCCATTTTCAGTTGTAGTTGACATCTAAAAAGGGGAAAAAAGAAATAGAGTAAGAAACAAACTAACCATAATGTAGTTAAATTATTATAATTGCTAATTTTATAACCTTAAATAAAGATCTAATCTAAAGGTCATAAACTTACCTTGCTTGATAATAAGCTGTGCCTGACAAACAACAATCAGGGCAACAGCTTTTTATCATCAGGATGAGCTATCATCAGGGGACTCTGCAAGAGATTGGGTGCAGAAGGAGTTACCATTATGCAATAAAACTCAGGGCAAAGACACACTGATACACTTCATTACAGTAAGCTGAGCAGCTTCAAAGTGAAGGCAATGGCAAAATGAAAACAAGAGAGGATGCATCCTCCAGCAAAGGGATCTTAATTAACTGTGAAAGACTTGCATGCCTTTCATTTAAAGGCCATTTTAATGGCATCACTCTCTAGTTAATCACTGCCTGACAAGAGAGGCAATTTTGCTTTGACAAACACTCGTGACTCATGAAATGTTTGTGTGCGATAACTGTCGAACATCTTGTTATAAAAGTCTTGTTTTGGAACAGTAATACTTTCCTGCTTGTCACTTTAACATTTCACAAATGACAGTGTGCATACAACGCTTGAAAAAGTTCTCACACGTCACCTAAACAGCAGAGCTGCAGAGTGTGTGTGTGTGTGTGTGTGTGAATGAGCTAAAACCCTGGAGCTGTAAGCCACTGCCCAGCTTACAGCTCAACCGAGCCGTTACTGACTGACAACTCTCCAGTCTGTCTTGTTTCTCTACATGTACTTTACTGTACCACTCCTTGTCAATCAATCTCCCTCCTCCCATTGTGTCTGTTTTTTCTCTTTTGCTCCCCAGAGAAAATGAAACAGTGACATCAGGAAATGACGCTGTTCTTCAGTGTCTGTCTGACGAAGCAGGCAAAACAGGACAAAGGAGGGGAAAGAAAGAACCGAGCAGAAACACTTGCAAAATTCAGACTATGTCTAACAAGCTCTTGCAAGCCTGCAGTCTCCATGTCACCTGCATATAAATGCACCTACAGTTGCTAAAACTTTGAATAAAACACGTCTTTCTGCTTCATCACCTCTTAAGGTGCCGTGTCCACCATTCAGCAGCCACATCTCCATCAAAGCAGAATATGTTAAAAATAGTCTTCAAACAAAGATATGTGCTTTAAGGTGAATGCAAACTCACATGCACTGACTAAGATATTAAAAGAATGTAAGCCAGCATCATTATCTCCAGACAGAGGCCCTATCTGTGCACCAGCTTTTCTGTTGCTATTAACATCCCAACACATATTTTGGCTGGAGGGACAGAGCAATTGTGACTATGCACCATATATCTTTTCTATTACTTTCGAAATTATATACTGTTCCATGCACAGTCACACAAAACTTGTTTCACAACTTCAGTCAAAACAGACATTTAAAATTCCTGTTATTGATCATGCGCTGTGTCAATAGAAGCAAATCTAGGTAATGAGGTGTTGATCCACCTGAAGCATTACTCCGCGTGACTGGCTGTGTGCTCTGAAGCTGGGGAATGTTAATGAGCCCGCCGGCCGGCCCATCTGACTCTCAGCTCTGCCCTGGCCAGAGTGTCAGTGTCAAAATGAATTGTGTGGATCTCTCTCTCCCCCCCCCCCTCTCAACTGACCCCACACAACCCAGCTTGTGCCCTTTCCAGAACAATCCATGAGAGGCCCACAGCTGCAGTGAACAACAGCAGGTCTCTTGTTCACCTCTCAACAAAAGGGAGGCAGACGGATGGATGGACGCATAGATGAAAATGGATGGATGATCCTCATCAGCTGTGTCTTACTGCTGACATGCACTCCCTTAGCAAACACCAATGCCACATTGGAATACAAGGAGTAGAAGGGGAACACTAGACCACTGTTACACAAAGGTAAAACAACACCTTTCAAGAGACAATGGCATTAACGTGTCCCAGAAATAAAACCATCTGTGTCAAATCAATGCCTCTGGCAGATGGTGCCATGCAGTGGATGTTTGTGGTCTGAATAAGAATCATGCAGGTAAGATGATCCAAATGATCAATAAAATGGAAACTCTGCACTCGAAAGTCTAAATATGAATAAAAACCACTTGTGTAAAGGGTCTTGAGTTGTGTTTAGTTTTCTTTCTGTACACTTGTGTAAGTCGGGCGAGGTCATGGACTTGTTATGGTATTTTGTCCATGTCTGTCTGAGCAGTGAGGAAAATTTCAAGAGAATGAAGAAAACTACACACTGTGTCCAGATCCTAACAAACAAATAAACTGCATGAAGATAAAGAAACTGTCCAGTAAACTGCTGCAAAGAGTCACAGCAAACACACATCAGCCCTCGGTGTGACAGGGTCTTTGTGAAAACCCAGACATGGTCGACACTTTCCATTATGTGCACGTATCTTTCCTACTTTTGAAATACTTTGGGAGTTTGGCTCTTAGCTGGTGCTGTATGAATAAACTTTGCTCATTTACCTTCCCTCTGCGATGCATATGTTCAGAAACAACTCTATTCTCACTTGTCCCGCCCCACCCTTGTAAGAGACCCTTTCACCCTTCAAACAAACACACTTGAGCACAGATCAAACAGTGGTTCTAAAGCCATATCTCCTCCGTGGTTTTAGGGTCATTGCCAAGGATGCCACTCAGTCTCCATGGAAGTCAAATAGCAGCTCTGTCTAGGCAAGCAGTCCTGGCAAGGAATGTATGTGGCTGAGAGCAGAGATGGGCCATCTGGTACGATATTGATGTACATCTAATCAATGTGAGCAGTGAGTCTAAGTGGAGGAAGTAAGTGATTAAAAAAAAATTTATCTATAGATTCTTTAAAACATGCAACAAAATAAGCAATTCCTCACAGAGGAGCAAAAACCTTTTCAAACTGCCTGACATCAGTGCTGAAAGGTGTTAAGGCAAATAGGCTCCCACATCTTCTGTGACCTGGACAGACACCACATGCAAGTTCCTTTTTGCTCTGCTTTGTTTCCCTTCCCAGATACTATTAGATTACTGCAGTAAACTGGAGATATAATGAAGAATCAATAACAGAACAGCAATGCAGAGCACTCAGGACTGGTCTGCTGGGCTGCCATGACCCCCCCCCCCAATCCCCGACTGAGATGTTAGATAATCACAGAGATCTGGATTTGGATGGATACAATCAAGAAGATGCATGTGCAGTCAGCTTAGCTTGGCCTAAAGGGGATCGGCTTCATCAACTTAACTATTCTCGCCCCCGTCCAAGCCCCTTGAAAACTCAGGGAACACATTCAAATTTCCTCTTGTCCCCAGACCACACCACACATACGTCCTCTCTTATACACCGAATGAAACTGTAACACAGCAAGAGTTTATTATATGGGATTGTTTTAGCTGCGTTTTACTCCATATTTCAATACATCATCTGGAGGTGCGTTTTTTTACCATCATCCCTCTGTCAGAAAGACTGTGATGCAACTTCAGAGCAGCATCTTCTTCATGCTGCACTGCAGAGTTTGCAATACAGAGTGTGTGTGCAGAGGCTGCATGTGTAAATGAGGCTCAAGAAGCCTGTGTGGATGGCCGTTCAGACAGAATAACAACTGACAGACAGTATATAATATATTTATAGT
>JAOXYM010000012.1:16481137-16494959 GCA_028567055.1 Leptatherina wallacei | reverse complement strand
ATAGATAGATAGATAGATAGATAGATAGATAGATAGATAGATAGATAGATAGATAGATAGATAGATAGATAGACTGTTCAAATTCACACATCAGGACATATAAACCATCAAATTATTCTTGAAATATCAAATAACAGTTACAGCTCAGCACTAACAGAAACAATGCTTTTCTCCTACTGCAGCAGAGAAGAGATGATTAATAGTGGAAATTTCTGCACTGCATAACCTAACAAAACTCATATTTAAAAAAAATCAAAGAAAGAAAACATAAATACAGATTTATATTTTGAAGGAATTTGAGATCTGGAGCCCGGTTGATGAGTCCTTATAAAAGCGTTTGAAAAACACCTCTATTTAATAGAGGGAGTAACAAAGACTGTCCTTTTCCTGCTGTTTGGTTTGTCTTTAGGATTTTAGGAAGTGTTGGAGAAGGGTTTGATGAGCCCGAGATCCATGGCTTTGATGAGACATGAGCGTGCTGCATCAATAGGATCCTGCCTCTTGGGATTGTCCTCTGTCTTTCCAATGACTGTAAGGATTTCCAGTATCTCACTCTCAATCAGCTTCTTAGCCAGCTCGTTGTCGTCTGAGTCTAGTATATTGTAAACGATCACAAGACCACGATGCTGGACTTTAGGGTTGGTGTGGAGGCACAACCTCTGCAGGATCTCTAGCCACTGAACCGTCTGTTGGGACAAATCAGCCTGTCATTGACACTGCTTTGGGATAATATAGCTATAGATTATATCCTCTGATCTAATGCCAAGGTTAATTTTCTGTGACATAAAAAGCAAAAGTGCGAAGAGGCATCATAGTTGTGACATACCACGAGGGTCATTTTGGTGCACAGCTTCTTCTGAGCAGCAGTGATCATGGCCAGAGCTCCAGCTGCAGCTATCTGAAGGCCTTCATCATCTTCTCCACATAGCAACACCAGTAGCTTCAGCTTATCATTACCATCGTCCAAGTAACGATCTTGGACCTTAAACACATGGAGTCCATTTGATATTGTAAAATTTTATTAAATAGCAGTTTGCAAAAATTGATTGTCGTCCATTATACTTAAATGTTCTCACCTCTTTGCATGTCACAAGGTTGCATATGCATTCAGTAGCAGCCAGTCTGATCTTTTCATTTTCCTCAAACATGTGGTTTTCTATCTCTGGCAAAGCTTTTTCTTTCACAATCTTTGCCCTGCAGGATGTTGAGATAAGAGACCACAACCACAAGTGAAGTTACTTTAGAGAAGTTATCTATATTAATTGTCACTCTGCACTATGCCAGGGTTAAAAATACCACCTTAGTTTTTCACTAAAAGCAGCGAAGTTGGTGAGGCCTTTTAGGGCTTCAAAGTTCTGTGTTCCATCTTTGTCTGTGTGAAGGAGGCTGACTAAAGGCCGCACCACCTCATAAACCTGTCAGCAAAAAGACATTCAAATCGAGCTGAATTAAAAAAAAAAAAACATTTCCCCAGCTATTTGGTGAAGTATGTTGCATGAATGCAGTACTTTTGTAAATTATCATTCCAGAGGGATTAAACTGAAACTGAAGTACATATAGCAGCAGTAGCTGAATGTCTTACCCTCTCACCAGGGAAGGCAATTTCTGGGTTGGATACAGCTGCAATTTTGGCAAGGGTGTGACTGGCTTTCACCTTACCGTCAACTGTGCCTTCCAGAGCAAGTGGTATCAGAGTCTGAGGGCATGAGACAAGATAAAGAACAAAGACTTTTTAAAAAGTAGCAAGCAAAACCAGGTTTATCTGGTTCATCACAATCTGCCGTCTGCGCTTTATTTTTCTGTTTGGAAAAGTTTTTTGGGGGGGACTCAAAAATGTTATATATGTAGTAATATCGGATATCATCTCATCTTACTTCATAAATTGTTATTGGCTAATATGTGTATCAGTTTCCAAAACTAGTTCTCACCTTTCCACCACCTTGGGCAACAATAATACCACGATCTTTTGGATCTGCTGACAAAGCCAAGAAAACCCTGAAGATGAAAGCATAAAATGTATTATCTAGTGTTCTAGTCCTCTCCTAAATGTTGTGAATTTTTAGAAATGAGCAAAGATGAAAAAAGATGAAAAAGGTGTGAAAAAAGTCCAAGTGCCATCTAAGCTGATGGCCCACCACAGAACATGACACATCCCAAAATGTAAATATGTTTTTCTTTTCTTCTTTTTTTAAGGTATCTATGAGTTGCATAATATGTAATTAATAATACGTTGAAATACCCGCTCATCACATGCTTGCTGTCCTACCTTGCCAGCATCTCTTTGGTTTGGTCAGTCAAGATGGAGTTATCTGCTTTGACCATGACAGCAAGTGCTGATATGACTCCTGCTTTCAGCATCCTTTTTACCCTCTTGTCAATAAAGTCCTTCTTGTCCTAATAAGAAAAATGTAAATGTGTGTGCATGCTTGCAACACTTCCTACACTATTTATGCTACAAATCTGGTTAAAGTTTCCTCTTTACCTTAGGGTGTTGCTCAGGGACATGCTGTTTTGAGAACTTGGCCAGTTGCACCAACTCTGGGAGGATTTCCTTCTTATCATAGCAGTTGGTGCAGTTAACCAGGGTGCAAGCAACTGCATATAAGATTGTCTTATCCTTCGACTAAAAGCACAGAGAAAAAATGACATGTTAATGTCTGATCAAATATTTTGCATGCGAAGGCCAGCCTGTTGTACTAATATAGTTTATTAATTGAACAAATGAACAAGATATAATGATAGAAATACACAAGAGATTATTGTGAGCTAATGGATGTTCAACAATGCATGATGCATGTTGGTGGTAAATATGTGTGTTACTGTGCAGCAAGATCCACATTAGAGATAACAGCAACGTCTTCCTGTTTGTACCTTAGCCAGTTCAAACATGGCTTTCATTGCAGGCTCATCCTCCACAAAGTCATCTTTCACGTCAGCATCATTGGTCAGATATGCAAGACCCTCAATAGCCCACTTTCTTGTTTTGGTATCAATCTGGGGATTACAAAGCCACCTAAAAAGTAGGAAAGAAGACATTTAACAGTGTTCATAGTGATAATAACCTTCTTCAATGAGTAGTCACTGTGTGAGTACTCACTTTCTGCACTGCTTGGCCAGCTTCTCTGTGGAGCCCTCAGCAAACTGCCTTAAACTGTAATCATCACCTCCAGCTGAACCTAGTTTACATAGACCCTGAAGAGGAAGAGGACAAGTGTGCATGCAGATCACCCATTTAACAGTAAGGTTTTTATTAGCCTACAGTTTGTGTGGTTTATAATACACGGTAAAAAAGTGTTGAACATTAAAGGTTTACTGTGGTTCCTTCTTGGCACACTCACCACCAGTGCACGGATTTTAATCCTCTCATTCTTTGTCTTCTTGTAGATGTCTTTGAGCAGTGACACACCGTTGGTGATAATAAAGCTGGCCCGGCTCATCTTTGTGGAGGAATGGATCAGTGCCTCCACGGCAACCATCTGGTCCACCTCACGTTCAGAACCGCACAGCGCTACCATCATCTCCATGATGCCTTGCTGTCCCACCAGGACATTACCAACATCAAAGGGACCTTGTAAGAGCCCTGAGATTGTGTTGATCGCATGAAGGGTCTTGTCCATGTTGTTAGGGTCAATTTTGGATCTGTGGGAAAGGAAATTCAATTACAAGTTTATTTGTAATTTTATTTACACTGGCTGTATTATAGCATTCGACAACTAGGTATCTTTTTTATGGACATACTTGACATATCCATCACAAATGTCCTGAAAGTTTTTCCTCTCTGGGTCACATTTGAGGTCATCATAGATCTTATTGAGGAGCACGCTAGCAATCAGCTGTGTGTTCTCTGTCATGGGCAACTGGTCTGGTAGTTCAGAAACCTGACCACATACTTTGAGGATCTTCTTCAGACCTGAAAAACAAACACATGTATTATATTGATGCTGAGTTGGAGCAACAGACTGTAAAAGTCACCCAGCGGAGTTCTCTGACTGACCATGATCAATCGTGAAGAGAGTCCTTGAGTGATCTGCCTCTTTTTTGTTTTTGCGAGGTACATTCTTGCTTAGCAGGTTCAGTGCCTGATCTCTGCCGTGACCGGACACCTTTGCATTGGCAACCATCTCCAGCAGAGCAAGAAGAATAGTTCTCAGGTCTTTAGATACATCTGTAGAGGAACATCAACATAACGAAACCTCAGTGTAAGTCTAAGGCAATGTTAAAAGATTGTCAACAGTAACATAGTTCTCATTTATTCCAAAATATGTCTGGGTTATGTGGGGTTTTATCAATGATAAACAACTAATTGCTGCAGAAAGTGTTCATGGTGAAATCTGTTTGTTGTTGTTTTTTCAGTTTTTTATTTTTTTATTCAGAAATATTTGTTCCTTCTCACCCAAAACCAACGATGCTTCTTTCCCATAATCCCTCATATCTGCACCAGTAAGGGAGTCATTGATGCATTGAAACAGGTTGCAGGTTGCCAGTGCAATTTCTTCATTGTCAATTGCCATGATGCTGCAAATCTTATCAACACCTACCATGTTAACAATGGCCATGGCCTGTTCAGAAGAAGTGAAAAAAGATAATATGAATCGTATGACAGAAATTAGATGGACTTCAAATAAGTAGAAATCTGTTGTATTTAAAGACTATTTTTTGTAAGCTCCTCAAATTTTATGATTTTCCTTTTCCCTTTGCCTGCATCTTGACTTACCCGAGCTTTATGCCCTGTGCACATTCCTGACATAGTACGGACAGCAGCCAGGACCATTTCTGGCTTGCCTGTCTCTATCATGTTAAGGATCAGAGACACTCCATTATTCTGGAAGATTCTCTCTGCTCCTGCGTCCTCTCTTGACAGCACAATCAAGTTGTTGGCAGCCTAGAGATTAAAGAGGATGTTTATCTGCATCAAAACCTCAAGTTACTGTGACTTTTCATCCAGGAGTTGACAAATGATAAAAAGAGGGCAGTAGTTCAAGCCATGCTTGTTTCATGCTACAAATGGTTCATTATACCTACTTTTTCCTTTTTGTCCTTCTCCATTTCTTCATCAAGAAGAATGTCAAACATATTTTGTACTCTTGAATCAGTGGAGAATGTTGTCTTGAGCTGAGAAGACAAAAGAATCAAATGATTGATATGACTCTGTCAGCAAACTTAGTGATGGGTACATCCAGGGGTGCTAATTTCACATAGATCTAATTCATATAAGTTGTGTTAATATATCTGCTACTCAATGCTGACCTTGGCCTGGATTTCAGCTCCCAGCCTGCGGAGAGTCTCGAGAAAGGTTTTGTTCTTTGGTTCAATGGTGGCGCATCTCTGCACATCTTTGAAGGCCATATCCAGTTTATCTAGCTTCTCTAAAGCTTGGCAACGACGATACAAAGCTTTAACATCTGCTGCATCCACATCAATTGCTATAAAAAAAAGTGACAAATCATAATGAACTTCAGGTTGTTGGTTTATGCTCATATTTATTTATTTGTGTGGCATACATGAGTCCTGATACTGAATGTTAACAGGCATTTGAATGCTTAATTCATCACTTTACCTTTGGATGCATCAGACACTGCGTTGGCATAGTTTTCCTGCAAATTACATAGAAAAAAAGGTTAAATTTGCCAAATAAGTTGAAAACAATCTGCTCAGTATATGTGTTTTTTTTATTTATTTGTCTATTTTGAGTATTCTATTAAGATACTTACCTTTTTTAGGTAGCATGCAGCTCTATTCCTGTGAATCACAGCCAGCACTTTTTTGTCCTTGCACACCTTAATGGCATTGGTGTAGCATTCAATGGCCTGGTCAATATCTCCTGCCTGAAAGTGTTTGTTTCCCTCATCTTTTAACTGGATTGGGTCTCCCATCTGGCAAAAAAAAATATGCGATTCTACATTAGGAAATATGAAATTAACCGCTAATATTTGTTAACAGCCAGTCCTTTGTTTCATCACTTTTTGTGTTTGTCTGCATCCTTTCACCAATCAAATGACTATTCAACTAATTGAATGTAAATATTGTATCTTAAGACACCAAAACGAAGCCACAGTTTTGATTTATTACAAGGTATCCAAACTTGAACAATGTTTCACAAGACTAAAGGTTAATCAACTGATCATGTGTTACACTTTTGTAATTTAAAATGAGCAAACTGCCACAACAGAAAAATAGAGCGTAAATAGTGTGTAAAACCTTTATAGACTCAAATTGTCTGGGCTAACATTTAATATTCATAATCAAGCCTAGTGATCACTACCTGTCACCAGAAGATCCTCAATTATAAACACCCCAGAGTTAAATTAAATCAAATTAAATTCTTGTTTTAATTCTCACCGTTGCAAAGCACTGTCCTGCTGTCCTGGATCTCCTGGAGCAAATGGCTATCCACGTGTTATCTCTAACTTTAAATGGCCTCCTCTCAAACCTTATTTGGGCATGGTCTTGTACCACAGCCTTAACCTCACAACAAATGCCACTTTCCCAAATGACAGATGAACTCTTGCTTTGTCTGTTTCCCTACCTTAAGTACCCTAAACATACCTGTTAACAAACATGTTTGTGGAGCTGCACCGTACCTTTTATGTGGTGTCTTGTTTTATTCCTTCTTCTTTCTTTGTGTCAAGTTTTTGTCCTGCGTAGATGATCTGGACCTTTAGTCTCACTGGTGCTTTCAACAGACTTTTGCTTTCTTTTGTAACCTTCCCCCAATAGTGTTTCAGCTTATATTTATAAAGGATTTCAATGAGGTGGGACAGAGCTAAGGTGAATCATCCATGACATGAAGGGGTTCCTTCTAAAAAACATAAAATCCCCAAAGAATAACAGTGTACTAAAGATTATTAGGAACGATGACTACTCAACCTGGAAACAATTTAAATTTAGCATTGGTAAATTATTCAGGACTTTACGAATGAAACATTATTCTTTAAATGCAATATGTTAAATTTAAGTGACCCCTCAGAGATGGTCTGCTCCTGATAAGGTCTATTTAGGGCACAGACAGCTGAGAACTCACCAGCAAATGCCTGATGTGCAGGGAGGGGGGTAAAGGGTGGGTGTGAGGGCATGCTGGTGGTAGTGCTGACAACTGTGGGCCCACAAGAAACTGGTAGCTTCTGGAAAGAATCTGATCTCACACCTCATGAGCTGGTGTAGTTGTTTATTTACTTAAATATTAGGGAAAGATGCTGTGGTTGGATAGTGGATTATTTGTGTGGAGACCCCACATACAGTGTGTGCAATAAAAAATGCAAAACTATAGAGAGACATTTGAATGTTTGACTCCATTCTGTTCAGTGCATGATGACATGCCACACTGATAATACACTTGGCCCTTTTTATTCATTTAGAAATTGTTATGTCTAAACACTGTTGTATCAGAATAAATACATTTTAATTCCTAAATTACTTAAAAGGTTTTACTTCCCTCAGTTCTAGCTGTTTTAGCCTCAGAGTGGACTTTCTGAGGCTAAAATAGCTAGACAATAACACTTATTGTATGTGGAAAACCCAGATTAAATGGATGCCTTGCACAAAACAACTCTGGGACATTTGGAATGGAAGGCAACGGCAAACAAGAGGAGAAAATGTTGGAAAGAAAAGAGTATGTGGAACACTGTTTTCCTTTCATAATCGGGGTAATGATGCCATTTCAACATGACCTTTCTCCCTTTTTGTTCCATTTTCCAAAATTAATGGATACTTTAAAAAAAAAATCTGTCCTGTCTTCCTTATCATATGGTGAGTCATTAATCGTGTTAAAAAGACAGTTGATAACTAATGACTTGTGTATAAGCAAATTATGTTTGTGATTATCTTTCATTGTTACTATTACTTATTGTTTGTTGAAACTGGTTGGAGGGATTTTAATGATCTTATATATGATTTCCAAAGCCTAGCTTTAGTTTAGCTCTCCCTCTAGAGGTGGAAGGTTGAAAAGGTAAAATAGCTGCTAGTGTTTGTTTTTATTCACATATGTTGGATATAACTTCACATATATTTGGGTAACTGTTGGATATTTTGAGGTTCATACTCCTGATCTTGTTCAACTCGAAGTCTCTTCTTTAAAAGGGAGTTTGTCTTCTCCTTTGTCACTTGCTGTCTCTTGTATGTGCACTGAAGTGACAATTTAACACTATCTATTGAATTGCTTAGCTAGACAAATTTGACAAAAATGCATTTTATACTTACAAATTTTCTGAACTGAATTGTTTTGATTTCAACTAAATGAATTTGATTTATTTGGATTAAATTGGACTTAGCTGGATTTAAGTAAACTCACTCAGTATTGATAAACTGAAGTAAAGTGAACTGAAATAGGCTTGTGATAAATTTGTCAACTAGAAGCACTCAGAGAGGACAGACCTCCGCCAAGCCATTGTAATTTTTTTCCAATGATTGTGGGCATTATTTCTGAATTTGAATCTTCCCATAATAAAGAATTCTTTAAAAATTCCTGGATCTAGATCTGGATCACCCCCCCCCCCCCCCCCCCCCAAAAAGAAATTTAACAACTTGTTCCTTATTCCTTTCTGAGATTAACTGAAATTTTTTATCAAAATTCATCCATAATTTTTGGAGTTATGTTGCTAACAGACAGACAAAGTAACGCCACTGAAAATGTGATCTCCACCATAAAGAAGGATGAAACAATTATTAGGCTTTAGGATGCAGAAAATCTGGAATATTTAAGTCTTGCCACCAGGTGGTATCATCCAGCCATCCATTATCTACACCTGTGCTATCCTGCTCAAGGATGTGAAGGGCTGGAGTCTATCCCAGCTGAGAATCCACTATGGGTGTGTCATTATAGCATCATCCATCCATTACAGTCAAAGTTACAATGAAAGAGGGAGACTTGTTTAAAGTGATACAAATGATAGTGAAAAGTGAGTAAGTACTCAGATTCTATTAAGTAAGGTAGAACACAATATAAACACTTCATCATAAGAAAATGTTACATTACAAGAAAAACATATTATCAGTACATGTATTTAAATAAAAAGTGTCCAATTTGCACAATAATTAATTAATTCATCATTACCACAAATGTCAACCACATGATTATGTTATGTTCTATTCATGTTTATAAATTCCTTCTTTAAGTTTAGGTTCACAGTGTTTATGTAATTCATTTTTACTTTATGTACATGAAATGACTGTGTGATGTTACAGTGTGTGTATGGTTTGATAACTCATGCTGACCAGGAAATTCACACAAACAAAATCTTAAATTTTATCAGGCCAGTTTTCCTGGTTAAATACAGGTTAAATGCAGTAGAAGAAAATAAGCTGACAACTGTGACCGTTCTTCCAGACATGAGGAGAACCTGTTCATTAAGTTTGCCAATGGTGGGACTGATAAGCAAAGATGGTAAAACAATGTACAGGGACTACGTTGAAGAAGTTGAAGGATGGTGTGTAGGGTAAACAACATGGTGCTCAGTGTGGACAAAACAAAACAAATCATCAACTTTAGGAAGCTACTACCTTTAGGAAGCCTTCAGCATCAGTGGAGAGAATGAAGAACATCAAGTTCTTAGAAGATCTCTGATTACCTTACATGGTTGAAGAAAACCTCTAGTGATGAAAGGGACCCAGCAGAGGCTGCACTTCCTGAGACAACTGAAACAAGTATCACTCCCCACCACCATTGACTTAAAGTATTCTATGGAGGTGTGGGTGAGAGCATGCTGACATATGCAATTCAGCTTGGTTCTCCACAAAGCAGAAAAGAAGGCTCTGAGAAGGGCAGTGAGCTGAAAAAAGATAGTCCCTGTAGAAACAGGGCAGTAAACATTATGAGGGACCACACACATCCGCTCCACACACTTTGTATTGCAACCATCAGGCAAGGATTTAGCATTACATGCAGGACAACTAGAATGCTTAACAGCTTTCTGCCACATGCTGTCATGTAGGCTAAAGAACTCTAAACCTAAATCTGGACCTCATGCTACCTCTGCAGCCTCTGCACATGAGCTGATTCAGGGATATTTGTGCAATCTGTGCTTACTGATGTGTTTTAGTATTTTATTGTGTTTATAAATGATTGATTTGATTATTTATTGATAGGTTGTGAGCCGATGGAAAAACTATTTATTTTTGTCTATGCTTAAATCATCATTAAGCCCGGGTCTGATCTACAGTCACTGGGTCTGATCAATGCATCTGATTCAGTTTTCTTTTGAAAATACCGGACCGGAAGTACTTCCTTATTCGCGTTAGGAACGTAACGCTGCTTCATTCGGTTGCCTGCACCTTCCTCCCAAACCAAAGATTGACGAAGAAGCTGTATTTACCCGGCTTATAATAAGTCCCTAGTCCTGTGTTTATTTTTCTTTTTAAGTGATGTAGAAATGGCGTCTTGTTTTGGGAAGATAGTCGTAGGTACTTATGTGGAGATAAAGCGGAGTGATGGTAAGTTTCACCCTGTCTGCTCTCTTTCCCGTCGCAGTGCTTAAGTTGTTTAGGGATCTTTGTTGCTGCGGTGCTGTTGAATATAGCAACCGTTGTTCCTGGTTGCAGAATGTATCGTTCATGTTAGCGTTAGCGTTAGCTGCACCAAGACAGGCGGAGGGTTCCACCATGGCCTCAGCGTTTGAATGGGCGCTTACCTTTGTTAGCAAACGTCAAATAGAATTAAAGCCATTTTTATGTTGCTGTAAATTGATATCGTTTATATAATTTTGATAATAGCATATGGTGTCAGTAGAAGTTTAACAAAGCAAAATAGTACATTAACTGTCCTACCATATCGTCATCTTGATTGTGTTGGTTTTTAAAAACAAAAATAAATCTTTTAGATTAGCCAGGCTAGCTAGCCAAGCAAGTTAGCTTACTAATGTTGGTGAGCAGAGACCGACATTAGCGTTAGCTTATGGCTAGCTAAACGGCTAACATGACTGTTTCCCGGCTTTGTAACAGCAGTTAGCCTGACTGGAACTTAACCATCATTATTCTACTTAATGACTTGTTCTCTCCTTGGTTGTATTTTCATATTTTCAACAGCCAAAGAGTTATAAAATATACATAGAGGCAACACATAAGTTCCTATGAAAACAATTAATCACATTAGATCGAATATCTCGACTATTTTCAAAAAGCTGTAATCCTTTGATAAAACCAAAGACAGGCGTGTCCCAAGATTTTTCTCACACTGGCTTTGTAGATGTGGATCATGCATGTGGTTAGGGCTTTGTTGGATATGAGCTTCCTTCTTTTTAAGTAAATGGAATAATACATGATACAAAATAATGCTAAGATAACAGGAGGAAGATACAGTGAGAGGAGCACCATTTCCAGCTTTGTGCTTATTACAGCAGTACTTGCTGCAAAATGTAGTGTTTCAGGAAAAACAATGTATTACAATGTACTTGCTTGTACTTCAGTTTGTTTTAAGATTTAACAGATGAAATGACAGAGACTGCTTCTTCAATTTCTTTTATCTAAATGAACAGAAGTTTTTAGTTTTCTAGGTGGTTATTGTTGTTTGAACTTAAACTGTCAAACTAAATTACCCTGTAGAGATAAATAAAGTTGTCTTTGACTTGACTTAATTTTTTTCTGGTCCATACAAAGCCATACCAAAAAGTCTTTATGTTCTGATTTCACCCAGTGTTGTTTTGTTGTAAACCCTTCAATGAGAATATTCTCTATCAAAATACTTGAAAATAAACTTTTAAAAGCTTCTGTTGGAGGTGTTTTCACCATTGTACTAGCAGTTAGTGATAGTAATAACTGAAAATCCCCTTCATCTGGGACTTTGTTATGAGCCTGATATCGGGGAGTGAGATGTGAATTAAATGCACAGGAGGCCCAGAGAGGAAAGCTGTTTTGTCTGTCAGTTTTTTGCTAGTTACTGTTGTATCCAGAGCAGGGATTGCCCTGTCTCTGGGGGTTGGTGACAAGCTGGTCCAGATTCAGGCTATTAGCTACTACCCCATCTGTTCCAGCCAGCTCTCTGGATTTTGCCAGGACTCTCACTTGCTTCCACTGCCCCCTTTTCCTCGAACTTCATAGCCATTCTTGTTGAGAGCAGGGTCTCATATTTAGTTTTGAACCATTTTATATGATTTTCTCTTATTTATCAACCCTAATATAATATTTTGTTTACACTCTTCCTAGTTGTGAGAATGTATTCTTTGTTTTATCTTTGGAGGGTATTATGTTTGTAGATAACTATTTTCATATGAAATATAGTTCTATAGTACACAACTTTGTGTCTCATGGTATATTAATACAGAGACAACCTACCAGCCTAGTGTCTGCGTAGTTGTCAGTCTGTGATATGTTGACATGCTTTTCAATGTTTTCAGTGTTCAGAGAAACTGATGCTTGAGGCTTTGTTTCACAGCCTTAGTAGAGCTTTTAGCACTACATGTTAAGCCCCTTCAACTCCTGGGGGGTGTGGGCATCCCCACTCAGCTCAACTTGTCTATAAAAGTAGGACACTATCAATGGTGTATTCAGTTACAGAAAGTCAATTATCAATGGATTTAAGACAAGTTTGGCTGTGTCTGTGACTTTGTATTTCAGCTTATGAAAAAGTGGCTAACTACCCAACAGTGTATCTGGAACTTTTAGGTATACAATGTCAGCCGCTGAACATATGCTGTGCTGCACTTGAAACCCGAGGCTCTGTGCTTTCATTGAAAGGATTAATAAAAAGATTCAATGAGATGATCAGCTGACAAAAAGATCAACGAATTAGATCATTGGTTCTTGATTGGTTTGCTGAAACGGCAAATATCTATCTTGAGTTTTCAAAGTAAGTATGTGTGCTGTATGGACATATTTTTCTATTTTTTTTTTAATTTCAGTTGGATAGTTTTAAAAATAAAGTTTTTATTAGATAAGAAGAGATGTCAACATACAATAAGCTGCCACTGCTTGCAGGTTGATAAAATCACGGAGCTAAGTCTACAGAGTTGGGAGAAAACATGTGATTTCATGTATCCTTTATTTTTGTTATTCTAGTGTAAAATTTCCAATGTGGTTGCGTTGTAATTTCCACTAAGATGGAAGTGAACTGAGTGTTTTCATGGACTTCAGTGTTCAGTCTTTGTTAAAAATTGTGATGTGCCAAACAAAGCTTTGCCTAAACCACAATCTGGTCCTTGAGGGCCTCAGTCCTGCAGATTTGAGATATTTCCTTGCTCCAAAGCACCTGATTCAAATAAAAATGATCCAACAATTTGTAAAATGTAAGCACCATACCCATTAATTTGAGTCAGGTGTGTTGACACAGTAAAACATCTAAGACCTGCAGGGCAGAGCCCATCGAGGACTGGAGTTTGACATCCCTGGTCAAACGGATTGATTCTTAAGATGCACGGCTTGAAAATTTCTTGTCCTGTTTAGGTTTTTCTTCAGACCATTTACAATTTTGGCCAATTCTGATTTCTCAATAAATTTGAAATGCTATAAACAGTTCTTAGCAAATCCAATGCGCACTTTGCTATATGATCAATTCAAGTATACAGTCAGTTTATATGCTGATATTACATTTGAAATTTGGGCTGTGCAGTTGAAACCTTTTTTTTCCTACTGACTGGCTTATTTCCAGTATCTGAGAGAGGTCCTTTAATGAATGAAATGAAATGAAATATACTTTATTTATCCCTCAATGAGGGAAATTATTGTTGTAGCAGAGTTTTTTTTTTTTTCAAATAATAATGATGATACAAAAAATTTAATTGATGACGAAGATGGGGCCTTGTTCCGGAGGGTGATGGCTCCTGGCAGGAATGATCTCCGGTACCTTTCCGTCTTACAACGGACTTGACGAAGCCTCCCACTGAACACACTCTGTTGT
>JAOXYM010000012.1:16432525-16445523 GCA_028567055.1 Leptatherina wallacei | reverse complement strand
GGGGGGGGGGGGGGGGGGGGGGGGGGGGGGGGGGGGGGGGGGGGGGGGGGGGGGGGCGGGGTGCACTGTCCTGCTGCACCTGCATAAATGCATCTTTTGTGAGTATTACAACAATAAATAGATACATACATACACAGTTTGCTCAGCTACTTGCTTTCTTGTATTTTTACTACAAAAGTTTGTCTTGCAGATTATGAAAGAAAGCATTACTCATGAAGATGAAAAGAGGATGCTTTTTACTCTATGATAGTTTTCATTAATAGACCTCAGAATGCACAATGGATTAGTTCAAGAGGTGTAAGCTGAATGTTTTCCATGACTCGCACAATTTTCTGACTGTAAACTATTGACAATCTGTGGTCAGCAGTGCATGCAAGATGGCCAACTAATCCCAGAGAACTAAAACCTTTTTTGCAGGATGAATGGATAAAAAAAAAGGCTAAAGGAACACATATACTAACCATCGTATTAAAGGGATTTTACAATGCAGGATGCCCGATCTCTAGTTTAAGATGCTTTTCTCTTTTTAGTTTTTTTAATTAATTTTAAATATACTAGGCTATAGTGTCCAAACCAAATACATGAAATAAATATGTCATTTCAGCACCATAAAAAAGTCCAGAGATATTTCTTTGTCATGTACTCTTGCTTACAGTGGAGACTAACAGTACTCCAGACAACACAGACATCAGGCCTGCTTGTGTTACATCCCAGTAGCAGTTAGTGATCGATTTACTGCTCTTAATATAAACAGGCATTACACTGAAGCTCATTGGCTCTCACATTGTCCTTCTAATCAATGACAGCAGATTAATGCATTCCCAACTCGTGCAGGCAGACAGTGAAAGAGGTCCCCTGAGAGATAAGGTGAGAGTTGATCAGTTCAGCATCACAGCATTACCCTCTGGCCTAACGTTGGTTGGTAAAGCAACACTGAGATTGAAGTCCTTTGCACAAAAAATACATATCTTTCAGATATATTTAAAAAGGCTCAAGCTCACATTGTTCACAACTCCAACCGAAGTGTAACAACAGGAAGGTAATTTACGTTATGCACCTGCCTGCATGCTTACTGTCATTGCAGAGATTCAGAGTTACTCACATGCAGGCATTTGAAATAATGTGTTTGTTTGATTTTTCTGGCCAAGGCATTTATTCTCTCCTACACTTTTGACTGTGAGAAGGGTCTCTGAACTCCCCAGGCAAATAAAAACCCCATGTCATTCCACCCAGCCAGTCCCACACCCGCTCCCATCCACACAATTCAGAAACAAAGTAAAAACAAAAGCAAGAAAACCTCACATAGCAAGCTTTTCTTAAATGCCCTTCCAGAATAAAAAGCACCAAACAGCAGAGAACTCAGTCTTGTAGTTGTGCACCCACCAGATGGAGCTAATTTCAATATATGCTTGTCAGGATTTCCAGTGTGGATGGTGGATGAGCCACTGGTCTTATTCTGCTGTTTATCTTCTATCTGAAGGGATGTTGCTTTGTAGTTCATTCAGAGACAGTTGCTCATCATTGTGTTGTTGGATTTCACATTCACCCCTGTACTATTGATCTTCCTACTCCATTTGAGGACTAAATTAATGGCTATTTTAGAGTTTGCTGGTAGCCAGCCTGACAAAACTGTGTGCATATTGATCTTTTTCCCAGTGTCAGATATGACTGCTTATCGATCCATGGAATGTACAATGAAAGACTGCACTTTGTACTTATATTATATACAGTTACATAATGCATCCCTGTAGTCACACAGTGAGATGCAGGTTCTCTCTTAGTTCCGACTGACACTAAAATATGTATTATGTTCCTTGTGTACAATCAGTAGGTGTTGGAAAACATGTTACATCTACAGATTATATTTTAGTATGTTTGCCCTTTGTTTATGTTGCGTTTTTCATTTGACGATGCTACCAGTTGTTTCAGGATGTTTGAAAGTCCATTTCCCTCCACATTCGATCTGTGTAATAGAAAATATGTAATTAACAGGGTGTTATTTAATTATTCTGATATATTATGAAAATCTTTTTAATTCCACAATACTGAAGAATAGGTAAATGAAAAATATATTGTTTGTGTTTGGGATGCAGCTGCTGGACAAGCACAAAACCATGGACAGCATGGTGGAGCTGCTGGAGCTGTATGAGGAGGAGGACCATGCTTATGGGGGTCTGCTGGAGGCTTCCACTCAGCTGTATCAGTACCTGCTGCAGCCCTTTAGAGACATGAGGGAACTAGCAATGCTACGCAGACAGCAGATAAAGGTAAGGAGCTTAAATTTACCATTTAAGTTCACAAGAAAAAGAAGGGCATCTTTGACTGTTTTCTTATGTGGAAAGTTGTACCTAAGCAGGGTTTGGACCAAAATCCAGTTAGAACTAGTCATTCACTGTGATCTCTTGGCATTTTACCCTTTTGAGAACACTGAAAAATACAAAGATATTGTTAAAAATCCAGAACTTTGTCATATGTGGATGTAGCACAGGTACAAATCTGTACACAATATGGATATAGTGTAGTGTATATCCTATTTTCCCTTTGAGCACAGACCTGCATGGGTCATAAAACACAACTGACAGTCACAGGAAATTCTCATGTGTCTTAGAATAGTTCCTCAGATTTACTCTGAGTGAGTGTGTCAGTGTGTGTGCATGTGTTTGACCACAGCATATTATGTCCTACAAATTATCTTTTATATTCAGATAAGATGCAACACAATCGGTGGAAGATTAGATCAAACTAATTAGAAAAGGAAGAGGGAGGCTATTGAGTGGATGGATGATGAAAGGCTTTGTTCAATCATTGCAGCACCAATGACATGTTTATATTTAGCTTCCTAACTCACACACAGCACGTCTTTAGTCGGAAGACTTCAGTGATACATTACCATCTAAAATCCATCAACAAAGAAAACACACAGTGGTTCACTAGCTTTGTTATGAATCTCCTCCTCGGAGTTTTGTCCATTTCCGACCGTTTCTGAAATACTATAGTGGTGTGGCATGTGGGACTTGAGTGACAGACTGCCATCTGGAATGAATCTCCAGTTTCCCATAGTCTCTAACAGACATGAATAAATAATGCTGTGTGGCCCTATAGGTTTACTGCAGGTACAGGTTGATGCTGACATACATCCTGACTTCGGCAGGCATGGTAGAGATGTAAAAACATGCACTATAAAGTTCAACTCTGCAGTTTAGATGTAGGCAGTAAAAACATTGTTACATTTTTTTTTCATGTACTTTTTATTGACATTCAGCAAATAATTTTACATTCGTCCATTCACAGTCAGAGTATCAGCATGAGTGTCTTTTTACCAGAATAGGAGTACACACACACAAAACCAAACCTAAAAAAAACTCCAAAAGCTCCAAAACTTTTCCAGCTGAATTCTTTCAAACTCTGTGTACTGCTACATTTCCATTGATTTGCCCATATTGTTATCCACTCTTCTTTTGTTACACCTTTTATTCCCTCCTTTTCCCATTTTGTTTTAGAGTTGAGTGTGTTTTTATTTTTATGAGTCCTTGATACAGGTCTGAGATGATGCCTCTTTCTTTATAATGTGTCATCTGTAAGTAACACTGAAATACCTGTGCTTCTAGTGAGTATTTTTTCTTAATCCTTTCAAAATTGAGTAGTATACTTTCCTTCATTATCTTAAAATCAAAAATCTTAATTTTATATGTCTAATCCTTGAATGTACGGTCTAATTTGTTTGGCGTGAAAATGTGTATCATATGCACACCATTCAAGAATTGCTATATTCTCCTCTGATTTGCATTCTGTTATTACTATTTCCCAGATTTTAAAAGTCAACTTGATCCATGGGTTTTCAATAGTTTTTATAAGGTCTTTCCGGCTACTATCTGCTATTATTGCTTGAATGGCAATAGAGCTTAGACCCTATTCAATGCTTTTCCACTGAGCATCATATGTGGGATTACGCCAACATATCACTGGCATTAATTGTTTAGCCCAGTAGTAATCCCTGAGAGAAGGGAGACCCCATCCTCCTTTTCCTTTCACCAGTTGTAAAGTTTTAAGTTGGATCTGAAGCCTTTTACTTCACCATATATCAAAATTTTGTCCCATTCATTACATTTTTTCTGGCTTGTGTCTGTTGGCAGGGTTTGGAGTCAATATAGTAATTTGGGTTGGACATTCATTTTAAACGAATCAAATCTTTAGTTAAATGTAGATATCGAATTAATTTTCATATTGCTATTTTGTCTTTTATTATTCTTTGTACTGGTATTATAACTCCACGAGAATTTGAAATATTTTGTTTGCCATGCTAAATTGTGCTCACTTTTGGTTACATTTGGGGGCTTTAATTGTATTTAAGTAGTTGTGTTTTACTACCATTAATTTTGTATCCTGATATCTGAAATAAGTTTTTAAATTACTACATAAGTTTAGGTAGAGGGTTTGTTGGTTGACCCAAAACAACCAAAATATCATCTGCATTGGAAGCCAATTTATGCTCCTGCCCATGAATATCAATGCCTTTCATTTCTTTTTTTTGTCTGACGTATTGGACAAAAGTTTCCAGATATAGAAAGATTATAATGTTAACTGTGTGTTAGGTATTTGGTTAATTGAATACATTTTTTTTTTCAGGGGAATTTCCCATAGACTGAATTTTTGTAAAAGATTTAGTCAATCAAGGTCAGTTTGGCAGACAACTTTTGGTTTTCACTGCAGTGCATCAAGGTCTGAACAGGGTTCATAGACATGCCAGCAGGGGGGAGAGGGAGGAAGGTAGGGTAGGGCTGCAAAAGATGCAGGTCCCACCGAGATTTGAACTCGGATCGCTGGATTCAGAGTCCAGAGTGCTAACCATTACACCATGGAACCTTTCCTGGGCTGCTGGGGTGGTGTGAGTGAGCCCTGTACATCCTATTTTTAGTCTGCAGTATCTGTTGCCAAGTCACCGTAGGGGTTTCTGTAGCTCTTCTTTCTTTTCAGACAAGAATTAATATCCAGGTTAAGTAGCTAATGTATGTTTTTGAACTCTAATATTGTCTAATTGTTTGACTTTCCTCCTTTTAAATCGAGAATTTCACAGATTTTTGTTGAAAAATGTCCTTGTTTAATTTGCAGTTTGCCTCATTTGTCTAGAGACTAAGTACAGGAAGTGAGAGCAAGTAGCTATGACCTAAGGACTGTCAGTACACTGTATGCCTTTAACTCAAATTCATTAGATTTTTTTTCCAAATCTTTGCACATTAGGATGAACTTAGAATTACTGGGGTTTGCACTTTCTGAGTGTTACATTGGTCAAGTTATTTTTTGAAGTTCAAGCCTAAGTTTAAACTGAAAGCACCATGTTCAATTTTTTCTGAACATAAAGAGTTGTAGAATCCCAAGATGCTTCCTGAGATACTAATCCAGTGTTATTAGACCTGGAATGAAAAACCAAGAGACAGTAGGACAACTGCAATAAGCAACCTGGTTAAGAAACGCAGTGGAGGAGACAGTGAAAAATAGCAAACTAAGAAAATAATTCAATCAAGAGAAAAAAAGAGGTTATAACGAAGCATTGGACAGTTCTTAAAGACGCACTCTGTAACCTTTTGATTTCAAGACTCGTTTGATGGCACAGTAACGTGTAATATGTGCAGTCCCGAGGCTGAGAAACTGCATGTTACAGCAGAGTTTTGCTTTATGCACCGAGTTCAGAATAAGTAGCAAGTGGAGATAAACACACAGGCCGTTTTGAACCCACAACATGGCTGATTCAACAAAGAGATGCAGGAAGACATTAGCGGAGGAAGAGAGGAAAAGATAAGAGTATGAGACAGAGCAAGAGATAAGACAAGAGTCAAGACCGTCTTTTACTGGCTGGAGAGATCTCCCAGTACAGGTAGGATGTAAGATGGATGCCGAATTAGCCGTCGATAGGGGGCGCGTTGCTGAGAAAATAGCAAAAGTTCTGTAACACAGTTTTAGTAGTTTCTGCAATCTCCTTCGTTTTTTAGTTTCTTAAAGCAGAACAATAATTTTACCCCTTTTATGACAGAATAACATCTTTTCCACAACTACAGAATGTGTGTTCAGACATTTAAGAAATGCAAAGTTATTTATTTTTTTTATGTTTTTGCACTTGTATGAAGTATAAAAAATACATTAACTTTATCTATCAGTGAACTGAGAATGTATTTCTGTATTTCTGACAAAATATACATCATCCTCTGTTCATTCTCTCCCATCAGATTTCTATGGAAAATGACTACTTGGGCCCCAGGCGGATTGAAGCTCTGAAAAAGGAGGACTCTGACTGGCAGAAGAAAGCTCAGGAGGCGGTCCTCAACATCCAGGAGTTTACTGTAAAATACTTTGAGATCACTGCTAGAGCCCAGAAAGGTACTTTATGCAATAACTATTGCTGTCAATGACGAGTCAATAAAGTAGCAGTGGAATGACTTTGGCTGATCACACATACACACGCACATAGTAGTAATATTAGCATGCTATTGACCTGTGTGTGGTTCTGAATCCCAGGGCTAATGTGATTTTATATTAATGAGGCTCTGCAGGCAGGCATGCTTTGAACAAACAGGAGGAACAAGGACAAAGCATTGATCAAACAGTTGTCAGTATATCGCTCTGTGCCCATGTTTATCACAGTTTTCCCTCCTTTACTGACTGATTCATGTGTTATTTGACACTTCTAAGATCAGAAATGACACACTATTGAATTCAAGCGCTCACTGGAAGGAAAGTAGCTGTAATATCCAAATGTGGCTAGTAGGTGCCTCTCTATATGTTGTTGTAAGAGTCCTCCGCTCCTTCTGATGACTTCAGTGGCTACATCAAAGGGAAAAGAAATGGTGGGTGACATGCCCACTCACCGTGCCAGTTTGGGACTCACTACATTGTGTTAAACAAGTTGTATGGAGTTTTACTCCTTATGTTGCCTTACATTTTGTTTATTTATGTAGGAGTCTATGAGCGCATGAAAGTGGACCAGCGAAAGTTTGGTAAATCTTCATGGACCACAGTTGTGGAGCGCATGGAGCGACTGCGCTACTGTGTCGCCAAGGAAACCCTACAGCTTCAGAGAGCCAGAGAGATCTGCCTGGAGCAGAGGAAACACACACTTCGAGAAGAGGTGTGGTTGTACATTTAATACTTCATGAAACAAAAATGTTTAATCTACACACAAGAGACACACACACGCAGTTTTATTAAACCATTTTCTTTACATTCTCTTTTTTTAATCTATCCACTCAGATGCAGAGTCTGTGTAGCAGTGAGGATGCGATGGCCCTTTTAGACCACATGGAGACACAATACTATGAGCTACAGCTCCAACTGTATGATATACAAGCTGAGATACTACAATGTGAGGAGCTGCTCCTCACAGCACAACTTGACAGCATTCGCAGACAGATGACAGGTATTTTCAGTTAAGTTACCGAGGAAATTTTAAATATGAACATGGAACGTTTTCTGATCCTTTTAACTCTACCATTTGGTTATGTTTCATCTTAAAATAGTTTGGATTATTTTATTTTATTCTCAGTTTGCTCAAAGTTCTCCACAATGACAAAAGATAGGTATTTCAAGTGTTGAAAGCCTGAAATTTCCCACTTACATGAAAACTCTGCCCCATAAGCTTCATTCACATTACCATATTAACATGCACATTAATTCTGATTCAATACATTTGAAGCTTCTCAATCGTAAATACAAGTATCTTTTGAAATACCAGTGACTGTCATACTGAAATAGATTCAGAAAAACAAAACAAAAAAAACCTTTAACATGAACTCATTTTGTGTATAAAATTGCAAAATTTCTTAGTTTAGACATCTGTTATTTTATGTATGTTCTGTTGTGAATAAGATCTTGGCTCATGTGATTTGAAGGTCCTATAGTTTTCATTTCATTTAGAGTTAAAAAACATCTCAACTTTTCTGCAATTCGGGTTGTGCTAGAAGCACAGGACTCCACCAGTCAGGCCTTAATGGCAGAGTGGTCTCACAAAAGCAATCATAACAGCCAAAAGACAATTGAATCTAAATAAATAAATACATAGCTGAATAATATTTACAGAGAATTCAGAGCATTGAAAGTCCTAAAGTGGCCCATCCAGCGTCTGGACCTGAGAATGTTTCTGGACATACCTCACATCCTCCACCCATCCTGTTTGATATTGAGTCATTCTGCTAAGAAAAAACAGGAAAATCTTTCAAATATCATCCCCAAGACAATTTCAGGCTGCCATTACTGACAAAGGTGCTATAAAGAGGAATATTATCATGGATAAGTCTGTCCTAAGGGAAGAGAGAAGATGACAACATGACTGTTTGAGCAGGACTGTGTAATATGAGCACAGGCTGAGGCTGAACAGATACATGATTGTCACCAGTTTGTGTCTAGTGGTTTATGTAAAAAACTTACTGACTTACATATAGTGCAGTGAAATGTTTCCGTTATTCCCTAAATATTCATAGTCTAAATACATCTTGTCGTGTATGTTGCTGATTTAAGCGTTTCAATGTTGATTTAGCTCCAGAAAGATATTCCCTTATGTGTTCTGGCCTGAAATAGTGACACAAGCTTTCTGTACCAAAACATGGAGCTTGCACATGAACAAAATTACATCATAACACATGCATTCAGCAAATGGCAAGTGAGGGGTGTAAACGCTTAAGAAAATATAATAGATCCCATTTATCTTCAATAAATAAACCTAACATTTTAAAATGTTTCTGTTTCTGATTTGCTTTTGTGGAGAATGTTTGATGACTGATGGACTAAAAAAAAAGACTCATTAATTTTAAGATGAGTCTGAAAGATAAAGTGTGGACCATTGACAGCTACCTTGTGACCATACAATACTGAATGTTTTAGGATTTGTGCTTTCAGAGCACCAGGATGAGGTGGTGTACTATGACACCTTTGAAACTGCAGATGATATAACAGAGGTTGACACTACTGAGAGAGAAGAGCTGCGCAGGCTTCAGCTCAGCGCTCGACAGCTTGAGGCAAGAAGAGGGCGCATCACTGCCAAGCGCTCCTACCTGAGGAACAAAAAGGTGGGTGTCCTGTATGCCCGCTTATTTTTGTTTTTGAAGTGTACCCTGCATTTTACAAAAGTTTTTGGATGCTGCTGAGTACCTAGCAAATAGAATTACAATCTATTTGGTTGGGCCTAAAATCGAAACAGAAGTGACCGTTAATAAATTGTTAAAAAGGCATAAATAATTAGATGTACCCAAACAATTACATTGCATGTACAGTAGATTAGATAATATGACACAGATGTTTTTTTTAAATGCATGATTCTGTGTAGATTGAGTTGTTGATGTTTGTTCCCCCCTCTTCATGCAGGAGATCTGTGTATCCAGCCACACACAAAGACAACAGAGACGGCAAGGAATCCTCAAGGACTCTTCTCCCCATCATGCTTTACAGGTACAAATATTTTATCATTTTTTGGTTTGCTGCTTTCGGACTTGGTGAAGGTGCACGCATAAAAAAAAATTGGGACCAGGTATCTATTTGATGGATGACAATAATTTCAAGGCCTTTCTCCCTGGTTGCATTTATACAACACATTGTTAAGTTGAACAGATCTTACAGCCAGCTGGTAATTGGTAAACAAGTCAAAGACACATTTTAATGACATTGCACAGAGACTTAATAAAACTTGAGTTTCAGGTCCATTCTAACATTAAAACTAGTGTATGAATGGACACTGTTTCATTGATGTTTACAAGTTTTTTCCCCCCTCTATAATTGAAACATTCTCAGTAACTAATGTTTTGTAAACATAAAACATTTCCAGCTGAAGAATGAAGAGGAAGATGAGGAAATGAAAAACAGCAGAGTAAGTCAGGAGAGGCAGAGAACACTGGACAGACTACGTAGTTTTAAACAGGTATGTTCCCTCCTATCTTAAAGTACCTTAACATATTTATAGTTTACTTACTAAGTGTTTCCTGTTTATCTATGTGTCTGTGTCTAGCGGTACCCAGGTCAGGTCATCCTTAAGTCCACTCGGCTCCGCTCTGCTCACGCTCGAAGAAAGGAGCGAGGCAGAAGCATGGAAATGAGCGGAATAAGTGAGAGGGAGGAGCGTGTGGACTCTGTCAGTGTTCAGACAAAAGGCCAGCCACTATGCCTCAGCACCGGTGTGCAGACGGATCTCAGCACCACACTCACCACTCAGCCTGTTGCAACACTCAGAACATCAGTTCCCCCTTTGCCTGTACCCAGTCCTGCAGACTCCTCCTGCTCTCCCTGCTCCTTCTCCTCACTGCTGGTGTCCCCGATCTCCCCTTCTCCGCCACCACCTCCACCACCTCCCCCTCTTCCCCCTCCAGCAAAGGAGGAGGTGTCACCTTCTGGGACCCCGGGCAAGCATGGGCAAAAGGCTGAGGGGAAGAGTGCAGAAGAAGAGCTCATGGTCTCACCACTCGGCCCGTTCATTCCCCGCTTTTTTGACAGCAGCCAACTGATGAGTGCACGGAAGAAGCTGAGGAAGACTCCAGAGTTTGATGCCCACAGCAGAAGAGGTACAGGGGCCCTTAAATCCCAAGATAGCTCTTTATGTCCCTTTATGTTACCTATTAACCAATAATTTCCTCTCTTCCTCTTCCCTCCTTGCACACAGTGAGCTCACCCATGGATGAGGTGCTTGCCTCCCTGAAGAGAGGTAGCTTCCATCTGAGGAAGGTCGACCAGCATTCTTTGGTAGCTTCTAAAGATGATGATGATCCCAACAGCATTCTGGCACAGATTCGAAAGGGGGTCAAGCTTAGACGTGTCCCCTGTAAAGACAGAAAAGACCAGAGAGAGCTTCCAGCATCCACTGACCCTCTCACCAGGAGCATCCACGAGGCGCTGCGTCGCATCAAGGAGGCCTCACCAGACTCTGATTCAGACGATGATGGGCTGGCAGGCCCCGACTGGGAAAGCTAGGGCTCTATGCCCATCAGATAATACACTCATAGATTACTCTGACACTACATGCACTGTACTGCACTGTGGAGTGCTGCGCTGTACTGTAAACACACAATTACTCACTCATACAAGCACGCACAGCCCAGTCGCACATTTATGTGATGAATATGACGAGACCAGGGTCATACCAGTTATCACTGAATGCTACAGATGTCTTTGCTAACTCTGTTCATTTGTTTTTCACATTACATTCACCATCATGAAGGACATGATCTTTGTTATTTGTACTGCACGTCACTGTGGTTTTATTCCTATAATCACACTGGACTGATGCCACGTTTTTTTTTGGTTTTATTTTGGTCAATAATACTGTTAAAGCTCTGCACTTAACATTTAGTACCCAGCACTGACACTTAATAAGACTGAAAACTTTATGCGGAAAGTTATTAGAGCTGATAGGCGTGTGATGATTTCCTTCAGTCGAGAGCATTACAAATCAGAAACTGCAGCAATAGTATGCAACGAATACGGCTGGTAGCATGGGGTCTTATGGGAGATTTAAAAAATCATTAGAAGATTACATGTAGATTCAAACTGGGATCATTGGATTTACTGTCCAGATTTTAAACCATTACACCATTAAGTATAACCTCCTCTCTTTTTATAAACCAGTTATTTAACTATGCCTCATTCTTGTGCCCATCTCGTTCTCCTCCTGTCTTGTGGTCATGTCACGGTGAAATGGACTGCTGCATGTCTAATCAGACAAATACCTATCGTCATTTAGTCTGTGACACCAGATTTATGCCCCTCCCCCACTTCTGTTCTCTTCTGGGTTGTACCACCCCTAGCTCTCACCCTCCTCTCTGGGTGAGGGAATATGTATTGACCCATCTGTTCACCCACAACTTATATTGAGGTTAGTAGCGGATATAGAGCGTACAGTAGGTTTATCACTATCTGCTATATCTCTCATTTAAAGCTGGTCAGAGTTCCAGAGCTCAGAGGTACTGGAGTGCTTCTGTAGTCTGAGTCAAGTGTGGGCAGATTTGGTTGGTGATTCCCGAACTTTAAATGTGGGATGTTCACAGCAGAACTGTTAAAACTAGTCACGCTTCTTCGAATGATGGATGTTTAGTGGGAGGCTAGATTCTCTCATTGCCGAAGGGAGAGACTGTGGGCTGCGGAGCAGCCGGTCGTGATTGATGCCATCTTATTCCCTTTCCCTCCTCCCCTGTATTGCATTTCTTCTCTGCACTCAGTGGGCAGAAGCACACAGAAGAAGGTCTGTTGCTCACAGGGCTGGAAGTGAAAACGTTCACATGCACACACCAACTTGCACACTGAATTCACAGCCAATATAAGCAGAGGTAAAATGACTCCTCTCATCATCTTTTTCCATTTTTTTTTCAAAGAATGCTTCAGCACTTTCTTAATGCATAGTTTATGAATCACTTTATCTGTACTGTAACAAGTTTGCTGTTTAAATCACTGCTGAAACATACTGTATATCTGTAGTAGTTCAGTCTTTAAAAGCACTGAACAGCTTATGGAATTGGACCTGAATATGTGCTAGATGACAAGTGGGAAGCTGAGCAGCATAGGAATTCACAAACATGACTTGAAGCAAAAAAGATATGAATTCACTATGTTTAACAGCTTGGATGCAAAGCTTTGCGATTTTTCGCCTATATGCTTGTGTTTAAAGTCATTCATGGATTCATTTAAAAACAGACACTAATATACACACAGGTGACAAACTAAAAGAAAAACTTGAATTCCTTTACAGTGAGGGTATCTGCTGTACTGTGGCTTGCCTTGACTCCACTTGCCAACCCCCTTTCCACTTGATACCTATTCTACTATACTCTACACTACGAGGTTTCAGGGTGTTTCCGCTAGCGTTTTTTCGGGCCGAGTAGGTACTTTGAGGGTACCTACTTCATTGAGGTTCCAAGCGGGTAGAGTGAGGCCAGTGATTAGCCTAATGATATGAAATCACTAGATAGCGACTCTCAACCCTGTTTTTAAAGACCACTGGTAACAGTGGCTGTGTGATTGTTGTTTGCTGACTT
>JAOXYM010000012.1:16383585-16408558 GCA_028567055.1 Leptatherina wallacei | reverse complement strand
CGCGCGCGCGCACGCACGCACGCACGCACGCACACACACACACACACACACACACACACACACACACACACACACACACATATATATAGGACACATATTTATTGCTGATTAACCACTCAACATCACCAACAGGGCACCCTTTAGCCACTTATAATTTATATCGATTTGAATCTAATTTTTTCCTTTAAAGAGCGCAAGCGCACGTCCCCTTTAAATCGAGTTCAATTACGCCAATGCCTCAATGCGGAAGTTCGTATACAGGAAGTTAGTCCCCAGTTTTGTTTACATGTGACATCCAAATTGGTAAGTGTTATGTGTAAGTTCATTTAGCCAGTTAACATTTTCAACATTTAATTGTGCATTACAATGGGCGCAGGCCTCTTTTATATAAAAACAGAGACAAACGCCTTTAATTTAACAATGTAATAAGCGATATAGAATTTAACTAGCCCAGCGCTGCTAGTAGCCAGCTAAAACTGGTTAGCTTGATAAGTTTCGTAAACGGCAGTGAGTTTCGATTTCCTCCGTAACTTCTCTGGGGGAAACTATTCCTGGGGACAAACACAATTTCCCTCTGTTCCACTTCCGTGGTTCATTCTGTAATGTCCTATTCTCTCTCGGAACACCAGTAAAGTTGATGGTGAGGCTTCGTGAAGTACCACACCATGTTTCACCACAACGCGGCTCCAAGAGGATGGTCAGCCCTCAGAGACGGCCTCTACCCGCCACCACAAGTACCTAGATATCACGATTACAACTATAAGAGCCCAGGACGTGCTAACAGGTGAGCCTGACGACAGCAAACTTCCGGTGGTGTACTGGATATTATTTAACCGTTGCATGTAGCCGTTGCCTTCATCTAGTTGTGAACAGCTAGATCAAAACCAGTTTTCAGCAAAAGCAATTTAGTTTTCACAAGACCTTGATATAGCTCACAAACCGCTGTAAATGTGTAATATACCTGAAGGAATGAATTTGTTTATTTCTATTACAATCTTGAACATATGAGAGCAACCTTACAATTTTTTTCTGTAACGGGGAAAGGAATAGGCTGAAGCAAAAGCTTATATTTGCCTATCTTGTACAATGCATAAAATAACCAGGAATGACAAAATCAAAAATACAAAGAGAAGACACAAAACATAACGATTATTATGATAATATTACAACCGCCAACCCGGATTTTAATGGTTAAATTAGTTTAAATTCTGTTTTGAATCATGATCTTAACATCTAAGAACTTTTTATTCTTGCATTTAATGTGTCATATTAGATATTATGGAACTCTGAGGGCTGTGTGCCTACAACAGGATTATTCTGACACATGGTAAAAGAGGTGGTTGAAAACAAAGATGTAAAGAAATTGTAATAATTTTGCACAATTTGGCGGTCACTGCTTGAACAATTTCACAGATGGATTGTTGACCAGAATCAGTAATGATGGTAGTCCTTTTTTCACCCACTTCTTAGAGGCAAATGCGCTTCAAAACATCAACGTGTTAAAAACACATCCAGTTTGTTCAGTTTAAAGAGAGAGATATTGGATGATATGAAGGTATTCTATTTTTTCTAACTCACATCTCTGGTGGATGAAGTGTGTTGCAATGAGAATTTGGCAGAATAAAGAAATCTGGAGCACCAAACACATTTGTCTTTATAAGGTTTATCCCTCATGCAAAGGCATATGTGCAAGCTGTCAAAAGCATTCTTCTGGAGAACATCATTTATAGACTTAGATAAGAAAAATCTCAGCCATTTTGACCCAATAGAAAACCGATTAAGAGATCAGTACACATAAGAATATTAACTTACATAGCATAGTCATAACAAGGGTACACATCAGCATCCTTGGCTAAGAATAGACATCTGCAAAGACCAAATTCTGACTAGAAGTCTATGAACCATACATTTTTTTTAACAAAAAATGCTCAGTGTCAGTCATTAGCATCAGTAAAACAGGAATTAACTTAATTGTCAAATTTGGGTGTATATATATATATATATAGTCATTGACCGTACTTATGCCTCAAAATCATTTGTGGGGATAAAAATCTTAAGAATTAGTTTCCAATAAGAGCATCATCAGGACAACCAGTCACAAAGGCAGAAGCGGAGAGAAAACAGGACCGTCCTGAAAAACAGTGTACCTTGAGTTTCATGTTTGTTTACTACCCAGCCAATCAGTAGCAAAAACAAATAGTATTACTTTGACATGCAGGCTGCCCTGCCTGATTATATTACAGCTGATGTTATTTATAGTTTTCATGCCCAAAATTGGACCCATTCCAAAGATATTTCCCTCCCTCCACGTTTAAAATCACTAACATAGCTCTCCAGAAAGCACTCTAACATTTGCCACTTTTGTTGAAAATAAAATTCAGACTTAAACAGACGGCAGGAAAATGTGTGAGATTTGATCTATTTGTGTATAAATAGATCAAAGTTATAATTTGTTTATCATTTACAAACTCTTACATGGTAGACATATTGGTGTTAAGAGCAGTAATATGTACATGTCTGTTTTGTAAGCTTCCAGCCTTTTGAACTTGAGCGATTATCTCAATATGAATGGCACCCTCCACCGTTGACTTCTACACATGTCCCTCTTCCCAGACCAGCTATGACAAATGGACGCAAGTATGCAGTTTTAGCCTTTATTAATGACAAAATAATTTATTTCTCATGCATCTAAACTCATCTTCATTTAATAAGCATGTGTCTTTAACATGTCCTCGTATCTTTTTTTATTATTCCTATTCCTTCAGGAGGCAGAATAATGAATACAGCCCTCATGTGGTGAAGAGACAACGCATTGACTCCTCTTCCCACCCACAAGTAGTTTCCCCTTTAATTTGGACCCCTCCTTATCCTCATCGTCCCAATAAAGCAGTGGCAGAGTCTTCCAGACCATCGCTTGTTGATTTTGATCACTCTTTTCCCAGTCCACGCTTCCATCATCAATCACAGGTGCTTGTTGTCCCAGAAAGCCCCAACAGTCTTCAGGCCTTCGCCAAAGACTGGGTATTTTCTTGATTACATTAGCCTGCAACTGATGTGTACTTAGCATCAACATGTTTATGTGCAGATATGATGGGTTTAGTCAGTGTTGCATATATTTGTGCACTCAGCTGAGTAGTCAGATGGTGGAGCTGTTTGAAGCATGCCAGCAGCAGTCCGTAGATCTGGAGCGGAAGGAGGTGTGTCGAGCTCGGCTGCAACAAGACATACAACGTGTCTATGCAGGTATGTAGTGAGTATGCAGTCACTGTTTGTGCTTTCATGTTGTGCTCATTCTTTCAAACAAGTGTGTTTCTCTTCTCACAGTGGGGCGGCTTTATTTGACCGGCTCGTCTATTAATGGATTGGGTTGTCGGACCAGTGATGCCGATCTGTGTCTTGTCATCAAGGGAAATGTAAGTATCTATTGCTCTGTGCTGCCCATGTCATTCAAATGTGCAACCATACACACTCACTTCCTCCTAAACATCTGTGCTGGTGTCTGTTTCTCACTTTAGAAAAGACTGGATCCCATTTCTGTCCTGGTTCGACTCAAAAACGTTTTCAGATCACTCTGTAAGTAATGTTGCCTACTATTCACTTTCACTTATTTTTGTTCAGACAGAATTATTTAATACTATCTAATTTGCTCACTTCTTGCCACAAAAATGATCAGCCACAACATTAAAACCACCTGTGTAATACAGGTTAGGCCCCTATTGTGCAGATACACAGTTCTAAGCAGTTTGGGCAAGATGCTCTGTTGGCCGTTGCTGTAAGGGAGTGTCATTGCTATGGAGGTGGTATTTGTCAGAGGAACATCCACATGAATGCCAGGACACAAGTGTCCCCAGCTGAAAACTGCATTGTGACAAGAGGATGAGCTCATTTATCTCCCATCTTTTATGCTTTTGTCAGCCTCCACTAGGTGGAGCTGTTTACTCAGGTGAAAATAGCTAGTTTTACACAAACTGAACCATCAATTAATGTCATAATGTATATTTTTATTTCTAGCATATGTAGAACGGATCCAACTGATAAGAGCCAAAGTACCAATCCTAAGATTCAGGGAGAAAGGCAGGTAGGAGCCTAACAGTAGTTAGTCTCTATGTATAACATCATCAAGTCATAACAGTGTTATATTTGAATGACTGTTTATACTTTGACTTTTCTCAGTGAACTGGAGTTTGATCTGAATATCAACAACACAGTGGGCATCAGAAACACATTCCTTCTGAGGAGTTATGCCTACGGTGGGTGAAATAGTCAATAAAACCTTTATTTTAAATCCAAAATCATGCCAAATGTTTTCCGTCTGATCTTACGTCAGCTTTGACTGACTTTTCACTCTGTATAAATTCAGCAGTAAGCCGTCATTCGTTTAGACCTGCTGTGTTTGTGTTGTCTCTCTCAGCCGATTTCAGGATAAGACCCATGATTCTTGTTGTGAAGAAATGGGCACGGCACCATCAAATCAATGATGCCAGCAAAGGAACATTAAGCAGCTACACGCTGGTGCTGATGGTTCTTCACTACCTCCAGAGTCAGTATAATCACACATGCAGAGGAATGTTTCCTTTCTGTATCTACTTACTTGTGGGCCGTTTCAGTTTATGTGTGATGTGTTATTTTCTTCTCAGCTCGTAAAGAACCTGTCCTCCCATCTCTACAAAGGGATTACCCAGTAAGTGTCACTTCAACTTCAGGGTCTGTTCAGCTCTTTTTCTTGTCCACGTCGTCTCAATATAGTGGTCTAAAAGAAGATTATTAATCACCTTTAGAATTATGCTAAATTATTCAAAATATAAATAAATGGCAGTGTCACTCACTTTTAAATCTTTCTAATTTTGTTTCATGTCTTGATTTTATTTTTTTTTAGGAGTGTTTTAATCCACACATGGAGGTAGACATGGTTCCAGAGGGACCCAAAAACATTCCTCCCTACATCTCAAGAAACCAGTCCTCTCTAGGAGAGCTGCTGTTGGGCTTTCTGAAATACTACGCCACAGAGTTCAGGTATCTCCCAAAAACTTCACACCGTGATTCATGGCACTTCTGTTCATGGTACTTTTCCCTTCTTATTTTTGGGATCTGTTCCTCAACCCTCACTCTCCCCTGCCAATTTCTTCTCCCCCTCCAGTCTTCCATCTGTCCTCACCTTCCTCTGTCCTGCATCCTCCTCTGGTTTCATGTTTCTGGCAGAGGGGCAGGAGCAGGTGGGACCTTTGGCCTTACACAGCACTAACATGACATGCCATGATCCCTGTGTTTGCAGTATGCAATGCAGACCATGCCAAGTTGAACTTAACATGTAACATGGACATGCAAAGATTTCTGGTTAATTCAGTAAAAACAAACGCTCAAACCAGAATACCCTCGTTGAAGGATTTCTGCTCATGGTTTTTACAGTGAAGAGCATGTTTTTCCCACTCAGTCTTTTACAATGAGGTTACAAAACTGCTGCCACTTTATCCCACAAAAAATCCTGTCCTGAAGGTGTCCGCTTATATTGCACCAAGTTAAACTGGAGGGAACCTGGAAGGAATCGGCTCTGTCTGCAAAACATCTTGACTGTGAATTCTGTTTGATTTCTACTTAGTCAGCTGAAAAGTGTGAATTAGGAAACGCTAAAAACCTGTCATGTTTCTTTTCTGTGTGTCTTGCAGGTGGGATAAACAGGTGATCTCTGTGCGAGAGGCCACTGCATTGCCTAAGACCAATTCTTATGAATGGAAAAACAAATTCATATGTGTGGAAGGTAAAACGGTTTAGGGGGCATAACATGGTTTTTTTTTTTGTTTTCACTTTATTTCCTTCTTCTTTTGTTAAAATCCAAAAATAAAACATTTGGAAAAACAGAGCTAAAATTTCCAAAGTTGAATTTTAGAGTTGAGGATTTAAAACTGGTTTCTTATGTTGCCACATGGAAAATGTAGGGAACAAAATAAAAAAATGTTTCAACATTATTGCATGAAAAGAAAAAAGACCCAGTGAGGTTCCTGAGAGAGGTTACTTTCAGAGAAATCAGTTCAACAACAAAAATGAAACAGTAGAAGTGACTGATGTCACTACAATGCAAGATACTCTGTATTATTTAGAAATGTATATCAAGAAATGCACAAGATTGTGTAAGATGCCTACTGAGTCAGTTCTGGTAGGCCGACCAATCGGACAACCCTGGGTTGCCTCCAATATTCTGATCCTGGGATTGAAAACGGACTCTTGGATAATCATTTCAACATCACAAGTTTTAAATCATAAAGTTTTCATTTTAGAACCCATGAATAATCAACTGGATATTTTAACTAGATGTTCTGTTTTTCTAAATGCTGGTTATTAGGAAATTAAATTGAAAAGCGTAACAGGATCCTGGGCCACCAACACTTTACAGTAACAACAACTTGGTCATCTGTGTTCGAGTCATTGACATTGATTCTTTGTGTTTCAGAGCCATTTGAAAGAAACAATGTTGCCAGGGCAGTCCATGAGAAGATCAAGTTTGATGCCATTAAAGCTCAGTTTGCTGAGGTATATTACAGTCTTTATAACACACTCCCTTCATATTTCTCTCCTTCCTGAAGCCATTCAGGACCGGCATGAACTAATCCTAATCTTGCTGCTTCTTGTCTCTACGTCTGCACAGTCATGCCGGATACTGAAGTCGAGCTTGGACCTGAACACCATCCTCCCGATCAGAGCCATCATTAATAAAGAGTCATCCAGGAGATACGCGGTTGCTCAGCTTAAATGAGCTGACTTGCATCTTCTACCTCAAGATGAGCCTGTCCTGATGCAAGACCTTTAAGATGTGGAAAGAGAGAAGCCTCAACACTTGACAGCCAGACAGGATCTGGTACTGAACGATCTGGACCTTTGGGGCACAGTCTGTTTTCTGTGGCTGATTTATTAAGTGTTGCCCTCACAATCAATTGCTTTCCTGCTTCTGGCATGTATGAGCAATTGGTGGTGTGTTTTTTGTTTGTTTGTTTGTTTGTTTTGGGGGGGTGGGGTGTTGTTTTTTTTCTTTTTTTCCCCCAGTCAATAAGACAGGATGAAAAGTATTTGTGGAGTAAAACCAGAGGGCTTTGAAAGCAATATCCTGTCACTGAAAATGGTGACAGAGAGATGCTGCTCTGAAGCAGGATAATTGTTTGGGAGGCTGTTTGTTAATTATTTTTATTTTTATTGCTGCAACATGTCCATCTTTCTCAATCCGCAAAGAAAATAATATCTTCTCACATAAAGCAGGCTTAAATGGAATTGCATTTTGGTGTGAAACTAGCTTCAGCTTTCCTTATCTCCTTCAATCTCAGTTTTAGTTACGTTCTTGTTGCAGTTGTACTGGACTGTATTATATCTAAAGATGCCAATTTTTCTGCTGCACACATGTACATTGTATTTATATTGACTGTTTGTATCAAACTTGTGACATTAAAGCCCTCTTTCTATTTTTCTAAGTCAGCATTGACAATATTGTGGTTTGGAGACTGTAGACCCCCCCCCCCCCTTTTGTAAAAATTGCAGCTGTATTGAAGACCCTCTGCTGTTTCACTGTCTTTCAGTTCCTAAGCTTTTCTGTAAACTGACCATGTCAAGTTAGTTAAGTTAGCATGAGTCACTTACTTGACTTTGAAGTGACCACTGAAGGGCTGCAACTCTGGATATTGTCATTCCTTCAAGTTATTGCTCCTCACGTTCAGCATTATTTCTTATTAACTGGTGTCTTGGCTTTTTTGGGGGGGCAAAAACTGATTTTTGGTTAATACATTATTATGGAAAATATATTTTTTCTGAGTGTGTTTTTTCATCTATTTCCCATCTTTTGTACATTTTGTGCATACCGGAATTTTCATGTTTATTTACACAATAACCCCAAAAATATATGAGCATTTTCACTGTATTTGAGCTCTGTATGAAGTCAACTGAAGGCTCGGCTATGCTAATAGAAGTGCCAAAATCCAATTAAATTGTAATCTCTAAGTTTTTTTATATATATATATATATATATATATACACTTTCATTTGTCTTTCAAGTTTTCCTTTGAAGCAGGAGTTGGTTACATGCAATTGTGCAAGCTTCTTTACAAAAAAAGGTTGGGACATAGGCAGGTTGCATTACATCCTTTAACAAAAACTGGCCTCCAGCTCGAACAGGGGCCTTTCTGTGTAGAGTTTTCACATTCTCCCCATGTATGTGTGGGTTCACTCCAGGTAATCTGGCTTCCTCCCACCATCAAAAGACAAGACTCAAGGCAGGTTTATAGTCACTCTAAATTTTCCTTGGTTGTCTCTCTGTGTTGGCCCTGCGATAGACCGGCAACCTGTCCAGGGTGTACCCTGCCTCTCGCGTAGTAGCTGCTGGGAAAGGCTCCGGCCCTCTGCAACTCTGCATTGAATTATTTGTTCTTCGTAGTCTTTTATAAAGGGATCCCCTCTTCATCCCATCTTTCAGAAAAAACAAAAACTGGAAACTCTTGTCACGTTAACTTGTGTGAGATGCTCCAAAAAGGTATGAGTGTCATCTTTTACAAACCGTTTCGTCCCCACCACAACTAAAGTGAAGCGTCTTCTGAATTAAAACAAAAAAAAGTATTTGTACTATTTTCAATTAACCATAGGGTTTTTAATGATTTGCAAATCATGAGGTTCTCGCACATTCATTCAGAATCCAAGTCAGATGTAATTTTGTTTTCTGGATACTGTTTCTGTTGTCATCAGGAGTTTTAATTATTCAGTGTGTCCTTAACAGATACTGAAAGAAAACAAACTAATGACTGTAATAACTTCACCTTTTATTCAAATATCTGCAGCCTCTTCTTGCACAAAGTGTGCTGATTACTTTTTGTTCTGTGGTTTGACAGCTTATTACGCCTAGTTTTATGACTTCTGCAAAGTGCCAGCTCTGCTAGGAGTGTGTGTTTCAAGAAGTGTGTCTGGCATTGATTAGTCTTGCCACCAGCAGCAGAGGAACCAGGCGTACTGTTTCAGCACAAGGTCTATATTTAACTGGGCAAAGGGGGTTTTGCACTTAAAGCCACATCGTCTCAATCAGTCATTGACCATTGGAACAAACAAAGGTGCAACACGATAAAAAAAGGATTTTTTTTACAGAAATAGAAAAAAAAACAAGACTGAGGTTACCTGCTGGTATTATTATCTCAATAGCTGGTAAAATCTACCTTTTCTGCTTTGTCCCTTTCTGTCTACACTCCCCTCTTTTCATTCCCCTCTATTTCTGTCCCTCGCTGAGTCAGATGGACAGGTCCCAACTTAGAATGACACAAACAGGCAGACCAACTCCCAATTCAGAGTGACTATACTCCAAAACACTCAAAAATCGACACTGGGGGCTTAAAAGAGAAAATCTGGAGGAAATTAACAAGATGGAGGAATGTGAGAGCCTGGAGTCTGAGATGACTGATCTGCAGGAGTTTCAATATGAAGCCTCTGATGTCATGAGCCAGGATGACGAAGACGAAGTAGAAGAGCTACAAAACAGGTAGTTTCTAAACCAGGTCTTGCTGAATCTCAACCATGGCTCACTTTGTCTTTATGAAGGAAGGCTTATTTTTTGTTCTGAGACCGACCAAGTTTTGGATGCTGCTGCTTGAAGGACAGTGCTGATGTTTTTGGCTTCTTAACACAAATACATGTAGTTTTAAAGAAGGAAAAGAGTGTGAATGGAGAAGATTATCTGAGTATTACAAAGATGTCCGTTTGTTGATCTATTGTAGCACATTAGCTGCTCATACAAGGAAGTAAAAGTGTGGCATAGCTGACAGCTCTCTAATAATATTTCATATAATTCATCATGCCATATTTTACATGTCATTTATCATGGTTTTAACTGAGTGTTCTACCATTACTTGCAATGTCATAAATAGTAGAAGACACTGATACGCTGGCTGTATCAGAGCAGGCCAAGCATTTCTTCTCTAATATTACATAAATGACGCTTTGGGACGTCACCTTGTTGTAACCCAGAAGGGGCTGAGATGTATTCATAGCCTGGGATACAGTTTAGAGTGCATTCGATCATAATTTTTTTAGCTCATCGCTCACATTGGCAGGCTGGCACCAGACACCTGGTCCAATACTGGAGGTCTACTCTGGTCGAGTAATCCTCTTGAGAAATGAAACTATGTGTTACCTTGTTTTCAACTCAGATTTATTAAGTTGCAAAACATGAATGTAGGTAGATGTTGCTCAAGCATGTTTTGATTTGATTCATTGGTTTGTTCTCTGCTTACATTTCCATGAGCTTTGCCAAAAGGATCTCGCTTGCAGTCAGACTGTTTAGTTATGCCCTTCTTCTTCTTGGGAGCGACACAAACAGCCTGGTCTTCTTCCTTTAACTTTGTCCATTCCTCTCTCCTTCAGTCTGCGAGAAGTAGTCCAGGACCAGTCGGTGAAGCCCAAACTTCAGTGCTTGATGGTGGATCCATCGTTCTCTATGGTAACAGTCCAGAGTGAAGACAGCGGTATTGTTTGGGAGACGGCCTCTAGCCGCTGCTCTACTCCTTGGGCCTCTGAGACCAGCTCCACTTCTGAGGCTTACAGCATGGAGGGCTCTGGAGGTGCTGGAAAGATCACTATTGTCTTTGATGAAGAGAATGTAGTTCGCAGGAGGATGAGGTCCGGAGGAAGAAGCAGCAGGCTGGGAGACAGGCTTAGCCGACCTGGTAGTTCCAGATCGGCTTCAGCTTTGGGAGTAGAGAGACCAGAGATGGCAGAGGTTTCTCTTCCTAATGTCAAACAGGAGAAAACCAAACCAGAGGCAGACTTGGAGGAAATCAAAAGCAAGGATCAACAATTGTTTAGCTTAATTTCAGAGGGTTATGAGATTCTCAACATCAGAGTCCCCTCCAAGCTTCCCACTGTGGATGAGGAGGAAAGTACAGAGCTGCAGGACAATTTGTCTTATCTGGACCAGACTCCCAAGATCAGGTCCAGAATCTACCAGGATCTGGCACAACAAAAGAGTCATAACCTGCCAGAGGAAGCGGAAATTCCAGATCACACAGAGGTATTTACGTAGCTGAGATGTTTTATCATCATTTTGATTTATTTAATTTGTTTGAGTATTACAAAGGTTTGAGTTGCTGGCCTTCATATCTCCACAGACCTCGGAACAAGATTCTTCACAGCCATCAGCAGAAACACAGCCTGGAGACACACCAACTCAGAAAGAGGACACTAGTGACATTGACTACTTTGAGAAGTTTACCCTTTTGGATGTGGGGGTTCCTGCAGAACAAGCATCAGAGCTGCAGGATGAGGCAGAAAAGCCTGAAGCAAAACCCCCAACTGAGGAGCCAAAGCCTGCTAAGGAGGTATCCACAGACAGTCCCTCTGTATCCGAAGATTCCTTTGTGTTCGTCACCGATGTGGAGATAGTAGGGGAACACTTGGATGAGGTCTTCTATGGGGAAGGACATCCTGCTGATGCACTGCAGCAAAGAGGAGTGGACAGGGAGGAGGCTGAAGCCAGGACAAGAGGAAGACGTGAGAGCCAGAGATCAACAAAGGAAAGCGGCTCAGTGCTGTTTGAGAGTGAAGAGACCACTCTCACCCCAATCTTTATCTCCCCTGGACCTCCTAAGATCATTGACCTTATTCTGCTGGAGGAGCCCACTGCCATGTCCTTCATGTACTCAGACCTCTATGAGGATGCTGTAGGTGAGAGGAGGAGGAGTGACGAAGAATACTCAGAGGCAGAGAGTGCAGCCCCTGAAAAGTCTTACATGAGACGTTTGTCAGATTCTGAGGAGGCAGACGGGTACCTTGAGAAGTTCATTTTAAAAGATGAAACACCAATAGTGGATGTTCAAGATGAGTCAGTGAAGGATAAGAGTGAAGGGAGAATGATATGGGCTCAGAATAAGTTTGAAATGACGGGCTGTCTGATTAGAGTAGCAGAAGTTGAAGACACGGAAAAAACAAAAACAGAAGAACCAAAGATGCAGGAGGCTGGCACTGAAGAAGATTGCCACTCTGCAATAACTGAAGAGAAAAGAGACATTGTGACAGAAACAGAAGAAGAGAGGGAGGAAATACAACTCTCCACTGTGGCCCGTGAGCAGGCTGCAAGAGAAACCTCAGAAGATTCAATTCAGGAGCCTAAGTTGATGCAGAAGCTGATGGAGGTTGAACAAGAACATGAGGTTAAAACAGATCAGTTGGAGCCTCCTGAACCAAGCCTAGAAATGGCAAAAAGAAAGACAGAGGAACCAAAGATGCAGGAGGCTAGTACTGAAGAAGCTTCTCACTCTGCATTAACTGAAGAGAAAAGGGACATTGTAACAGAACCAGAAGAAGAGAAGCAGGAAATACAGCTTTCAATGGTGTCTGATGAGCAGGCTGAAAGAGAAGCTTCAGAAAATTTGACCCAAGAGACTGAGTTGGTAGAGGAACAGATGGAAATTCAACAAGTAAAATATGAAGTTGACACAGACCATACTGAGTCTCTTGAGCCGAGCCCAGAAAAGCCACCTGAAACTCAACAGATGGACATTAAAGCAGAGGAAACACATGAGCGTATGGATAATCAAAGAGGAGATAAAAACATTTGTGAACAAAGCAGCGTTGACACAGAGCAGCCGGGTGAGCCACAAATGGTGGCTGAAAAAATGTCTGAAGTGACTACAGACACAGCAGCTTTGATAGCGCCTGTGAGCTCAGAGGGGCTCACAGGCACCAAATCTGACACAAAAACAGAAAACACTGAGAGAATTTTGCCTGAAGAGGATGCTGCTGACTCAAAGGTGGTGGCTGTTGAAGAGAAACTAGTAACCGAAGCCAAAACAGAGGCCTCGGCTGAAGCGAAATCACCGGAGACTGTAAAGCTCGGCTCAACTGAACCCCTCGTTGAAATGGAGAAACCAGCTGAAGCACCCATGAGTGAGGTAAAAGAAGCAGCACCTGAAGATGTTGCACCTGTTGAGGTTTTCACAGACTGTTATTGTGCTGTGCAAACAGTGGTGGAGGTGACTGAAAAAGCAGTGAATGAAAAAGAGATTCAAACCCAAGTTAAGATTGATCTTCAGGAGGTAACAAGTGTGGAGGCAACAGATCCCAGAACAGAAGTTTCTGTAAGAGAAAGAGAGACCAAGTCCCCCACAGAGGAAACTGCTGCTGAGGCCACGCTCCCTAAATACACAACCGAAGCTGAGGTTGCTGATCAGGAGTCAGAGGGTAAAACAGAGATTGCAGCTGAAGTTATCAAATCTGTGATGCCAGAAGAGGGCAACACTGAATCAGCCAAAAAACATCAAGAAATCCTTGAAACTGTGCAGCAACAAGAGTTGACAAACAAAACAAATCTGATCCCAGAGGCCGACTCAGAAATGCCTGCAAATGACACAAAGGCCAGTGTTCAGGACATAGTGAACGCAGGTGATGAGTTGATCCTTCTTGTTCCTAAAGGCCAAGCGGTTGAGATGGATATAGAGATTAGTAAGTGGCCGGAGAAGACTGGAGAGGACACAGTTGCTGAATCTGATAACACAAGTGATTTTCAAGCACCTGAACCTGAAGTTAAACCAGAAATTGTAGTAAAGGAGGAAGAACTTCCCACAAACAGTCTTGACAGGGAGTACTCACCACCTGTACCTGTAGAGGAGGCCAATGCTGAGGAGCAGAAGATGGCGTTTGAGGAAGGCAAAATCGCCTTTTCTCCTCTCAGGAGCTTTACTCCCCTAGAGGATTTAACTGGGCTGCACGGAGATGATGTACAGTCAGAGGAGACAGATGCAGAACAAAAGGCAGAAATGCACGAACTAAAGGATGCACCAGAGACTAACGATCTTACAGAGGATACAGCTCCGTACACGGATCTGGACGGTGAAAATGTTGGACAAAAGAAAGAGCAAGATGAGGATGTTTTTCAGGCCCCAGAGGTACCTGTTGATGAGCCTGGATATGAAGTCATTTCTCAGCAGGATGCAAAAGATATGCCAGAATCTGAAACACAGAGAGATGCGGAGGAATCTGACCAGCATCAGGAAAGAGAGATGGAAATAGACGTAGAAATAGACCAGAAGGTAGATCTTGATGCAGAAGAAGAGCTCAATGAGGCAGATTATGACATCATTGATGCAGAGGAAGAAAGCCAAGCCCGGCTGGCTGCTGAGCTGGAAGGGATGGATTGGTTCTGTGTCACCTGTGGATGTCTGCTGTCAGAGGAGGCGTACAAGTCTGCAGAGCATCAGGACCATGAAGTGAATTCTGTGGACAAAGCCTATGAGGAAATCAAGGTAATGAATATGGACAAACACATGTTGTGCATTTGACATTGCGTCTGGTTTTAACGTCTTTAACGGAAAGAATGCTGAGTTTATTACAGGAGGTCTGGAGTTTAGAAAATGGGGGCATGAAACAGGCAGGAAGCATTCAGATTACAGATCTCCTGCAGGTCCTCCAGTGTGTTGTCAGTGCAGTGTGCAATCACTGGGGTAATGTGATGAATTGCATCAGACATGTTTTTTTTCTTTCGTGTTCTTTCTGTCTCCCAGATGTTTGTTTTCAGCAAGTTGTTTCTGAAACCATAGACAGAGCCTGTGGAAATTAAATAACAGCTCATTATCATGCACGTCACCAGCTTCATTACAGTGGGCTCATTAAAAATATTTACTGCCATTGGTTTAGAGTCATCAAATGGTTTTTATTTAGTCAGCTACAACTTTTCCATTCATCACGACAGCTCTCATGCAGCTGGCAGGCTGCAGCCAACACATTGACTTGCTGTGATGCAAAGCTTTGCTTTGATCAGTGGAAAGGTTCAGTGTGACATTGGCCATGTAGAGGCTGATATGTGATCTGCTCACACACACTTTTCCTGCCTTATTTTCCTTCTTTGTCAGCTCAGGGTCAACCATCTGCTTCAAAAAAAAAAAAAAAAAGTAAATGACCCTCCAAGTTCATTCACAACATTGTCTTCATAAGGACTGTTCATCTGCTATAAAAATTTGATTCACAGGTTTTGTTTGTTTTTCTTGAGCTTCTGTGAATGTAACTTGAGCAAAGTGACACACATTTCATCATGCATTGGAGAAAATCTCCATAATGTGCCTGGCATCTAAACTAAAGTAGAGCTGGAACAAACTTCTAAAGTTCCTAAGTAGCTTCTAGATGATATCAAAACCAGGTTGTGGATGGGTAATGATGTATTTATGTGAAACACTGACAGCTGGACTGTAAATAAGACAAAGATCAAAGCTCTTATGCAGGTCTGACTTCAGCACAAAGAGGTGCAGTTTATTCAGATGCTTCACGGAGCAGAAAATTGATCCTGACAAGTTCACCAAAACAACTCAGTAAAACGGTTTCCAGTTTAGTTCTCTGAGCACAAATGGGCTATGCACCCCCATACATCTAAACTGGGTGTGTGCAAGTATGCTCACATAAACACACCTGCTGTGACTCTTACTGGAAAGTCGGTCAGGGAGCAATCAGTGACCAGTGTTTGACCTTATTAAATAGGGAGTAGCTGGTGTTTGTGTGGTGAGAGAGGATCACAGCTGCTCCTCTCCTCCTGGATTGTCTGCACCAGTTTACCTTGATGCTGCAGCAGGTCTTGTGGGAGACACGAACTGAATCCTTACAGTAGATGAATAGCTTAGAGAGAGAAAGTTAGGAATTTAGATTCATTTACATAAATAAATAAATATTTTTCTCTGTAATATCGACCATCTAAGATAAAGAGAGTCTTGGATGCAGTGTTGGTGTATAAACCAATAAATGTAACATGACAGAAAGCCACAGTATAAACTGTGCTGTCAATTAGTTACAGATATAAATCATGCCGTGTCCTGACTATCTATGGTTTTCCATCACCCGTAAAAGACAAAACAACCTCTGACATGTATGTCTAACATGCTTTAAAGCCTCTTTAAAGCACCATTTTTGTGTAATTTAGTGTTGATTTAAAACTGTAGCATCCTTTGTTTGACAGTTCAGCAGATTTAGGGTCCACTTTATCATATTTTGATGAACTGTAGCTGTACATTGTTATCATAAGATCTAAAAGTGATATTTTACCTGCATCTGTTTATGCAATAGGATGCACTGGGGTGCTGGATCTCAGAGCTACAAGCACGATCAGAGAACATTGAGGACTTGGTGTCTGAGCTGGAGTTGGCCTACAATTCTGTAGAGGTATATACTGTCAACTCATCGTAGAGCAATGCATAGACATGGCATCAATGCTTTGATGTTTTTGTGAGATCAAATGCTTCTCTTTGTTGTTGCCCTCTTGTTCAGGATCAGTTCGTGGAGAGCGAAGCTGCCATGCAGGCGCAGAATGAGGAAATGATGGCTCTGGTGATGGAGCAATACAATAACATGTCCGTGAGCATGGAGGAGGAGAAGAAGGCCAAGCTGGAGCAGCTCTATGACAAGATTGTCTCCTTCCAGGAAAACATAGACTCTGCCAAAACCACCCTGGAAACCACAGTCAGAGAGGCTGAGACTGATGCACGAGTAAGTACTGAAGAATTTTTTTATCTTTAGTATTATTTTTGGCCAGCAGCTGGTCATTAGGATTTGTGTCAAATTGATAAAGTGATCTTTAATCTGCTCTTCCACTAGTCACCTGAAGACATTCATGCAAGGTAATTTACTGTCAGTAACAAGTGTGTGAGCTTGTGTGATTTCTTACCAGCTACATCATGACATAGTTGTGTTAACAAGAACTGCGTGATGCTTGACCTACAGAAATGTAACCCATACAGTATGTCTGAATCCTTAACTTTATATACAGTCATACGAATGACAAAGTACATTAAAAAAATCTTCTGGTCCTTTTTAGTTCTTAAAATGCACCAGATAATTTAACAACACTAATGTGTGCTGATCAACAACGCATGATAGACACATGCAGAAGCAGTATCTGAGAGAAAACAACAACCTATTTCAATAGTTTATAAAGCTGCATTAATCTTAACATGAAGTTATTGCTGCTAAAGTTGAAGTTGTTTTTGTGCATCCCACAGTGGTTCAATAAGGTTTGCTGAGATTGATTTACACAGATAACTCTCCTGAGGTCCCACTGTGTTTTAATCTGCTTTGGGTTTGGACTTAGACTGGAGTGCAACACCTTAACTCTGTTCTGTCTCTTCTTTGCTGTAGATTTGTCTCTGTGCTTTGGCTCATTGTTCTGTTGAATGAGCCACTTTTGGCCAAACCTTAGCTGTTGACAGTTGCTTCACAGTTAACTATAAATTACTTTTGCATACAGAGGAATGTGGTAGACTCAGTGAAGGCAAGTTCTCCAGGTCTTGTGGCTGCAAAGCAGCCCAAATCATCAGCCTTCCACCTCCGTGTTTGACAGTTAACAGTTAGTATGAAGTGTTCGTGTTATATGCTGTGTTGGATTTTTTCATAAATGTGCTGCAGTGCATTGTGGCCACTTAGGTCACATCTGTCCAAAGGGTATTGTTCCTGAAGTCATGTGGTTTGTTCAGTTGTAACTTTGCAAACCTAAGTCATGCTTCAGAGAAAAGGCTTCCTCATTGCTGATGTCTTACCTCCTTGGCACTGTGTTTACTCTGTGTTATCTCATTCTTTTTCTTTTGAATTATGTCCTCATATGTAAAACCTTAAAACTGAAAGAAAATCTACCTTTTTTCACAACTGTTGATCTTTAACAACAGAAAAGGGTGCTGATATTGATTTGTGGTCATGGCAGAAACTTAATATTCTTCTTGTGTGGTCAGACTCAAAAGAGCTCTAGATTCGACATTGTCTCTGGAACTGGGTCCCAAGGGACTGCTAGTGTTTGAGGACTACGCCAAGGCCAACACTTCAAGTGCAAACCTCACACAGCGCAAAGGAATCCCTGGTAAGTCTTCTGTGAACATTCAGTTCCTACATTTCCAACTCTTGTTTGCATTTATGGCAGTTACAAATCTTGCTGCTGGTTTGCACTTCAGTTCCCCAGAGGCCCACGCTGCAGCCCCAGGAGTCAGGCTCAGCCACCACCACCAGTGTCACTGTTTACTGGAAAGTCAACCCTGGAGATATCATAGACTGCTTCCAGGTCTACTGCATGGAGGACCCACAAGGGGGTAACTATTTCTAGGAAGTTGCTTGAACCAAAAATGAGCTTTTTATAGTCATCTGTTTTTTGTTTTGTTTTTTAATCACCAGGCTTCGAGGTGCAGGCACTGATGAAATATTGACATCTTAAATTATGCTTGAGATAATAGAAATTATGAGATAATTTAGTTAGTCTTTTACAGGCCTATTATCCACTAATTCTTCTTTAACAATCATCTGGCGACCCTCTGAAATTACCTTGCGACCCCCAGTTTGAAGAACACCGCTCTAATAGGCTTGGCTCTTGTTAATATACAATTATTATAAATGTTTGAGATTCTTTATTGTATGAGCTATTGCATAATAACTGTTCTGATTCGATCCCCAGCTGTGACAGAGGAGTACCGTGTGACGGTGAAGGAGAGTTACTGCGCCTTGGAAGAACTGGAGCCTGACAAGATGTACAAGGTGTGGGTGATGGCTGTCAACTATACTGGCTGCTCTCTGCCCAGCGAGAGACTTGTCTTCAGAACTGGTTAGTCGACATACTGAAGTTTAAGTGTCAACAACAAAGCAAATTTCTCACATGGAACTAAAAACCTTGTTGTCCTTTGCATGCTAGAGGGAGTTTAGATTTCAACAGTCAGAATTCAATTGTGTTCAGGGTAAAACATTATGCACAGTATATAACAGCTTCTTGTAAACCTCTGAAAATATTTTCCTGTGAAAGCCATCCTATGATTGTTTCTCTGGCAGCTCCATCGGTGCCAGTGATTGACACAGAGCGCTGCTCTGTTATGTGGGATTCTGCCACACTGAGGTGGAGCTCAATGAAACAGAGTCCAGGACAGACTTACACTTTGGAGTACTGCCGCCAGTATGAACTAGAGGGAGAAGGACTACGGTAGGCAGCAAGCAAGGGGATGATTGGAAGTTGTTCACTTCTGTTGCTAATCTTTTTTTCCTTTTTTTTTTTTTTTAGTGTGATCAATGTTCAAAAGTGTTTTATTTCAACTCTTTCATATAAATTTTATTAACAATGATAGAAGCTTTGAGTCATCTTTGAAAAGCCAGCGAGCTTGGGCTCCTTGTGTAAGGATGCAGGGCCAAAGAAAGACTTGGATGAGGGTTATAGACAGCTCTGGTTTTGGTTTGGAAGGGGACTCTACAGCAAAAGGGGGATAATCTATATACAGAACATCCAACTGGATAGTCGAGATACATTGAAAGGTGTCTAAAGGCATTTCATCAAATGCAAAACAAAATAAAAAAAAACATCAGACAGTAAAGATTGATGAAAAAACAGTTGGAACTCAGTCAGCTTCAAGCAAAAGATGGCATTTTTGATGTAGAAAACCAGAATTAAAGGGAATTAATTGAACAACACATTCACCTTTTTGGCTGGTCTCCATGGCACAGCAACAATAAAGATAGAGGGAAATCTTGGTAAACAATTAAGTGTTTTTTGCAGATTATTTGCCAGAAAAAAGTGATCAATCTTAAACAATACCTACAAGACTATATTCCATTTTTTGTTTGTTTTTTAAATTTCATCCATTCAAATGATGCTACAAAAACAGGTTATTACTGCAGGCACAGCGCCAGTGCAGTGACGGAACATGGAAGAAATGACTGGAAGCTGAAGGCATAGAAACTAAAACTAATCTTTACAAGACATGCGGATCGATTACATCCCTTCAGTTAACGTTACTGTCCCGTGTCTCATGCTGGCATAAAGCAAGAAAACTCCAAAACTCCAACTGGCGATGAGGAAAGGGACTAAAAGGGAGTCAAAAATTGATGCTGATCATTGTTGAAAAACCAAACTTATGGAATTTTACTGATACTGATATAAAATTTCTAACTGAATTTAAACAGGTTTGTTGTAATGTATCTGTTTGTGTTTGTGCTCCTAGATCCATCTCAGGAATCAAAGCCTGTGAACAGAGGGTTCTCCTGCAACCCAACGAGAATTACCTGTTCTACATCAAAGGTGTGAATGAGGCTGGTGCCAGCGAACAAAGCGAGGCTGCACTCATTTCTACTAAAGGTAAAAAGCACAGGCTAACACAATCACTCCAGTTCCGTATGACTGAACAATATCTAAATCCAATTTTTTTCCATGTTCCACTTACTTTTGTTTTGAGGGACGAGGTTTCACCTGTTGAAAGATTCAGCTCACCCTGCTCTGGAGCTATCAGAGGACCAGACCACCCTACACTGTTCCCAAGATGCTCACAACAACATTGCACCCACAGACAAAGTGTGAGTTTGATGCAGAAACCTCTCCTTCAGAGCCTGATACGAAACCTCTCAGCAGATTTAAGCCAGTGTTTATGTTTTCTAGGTGTCCATCCATCCTGGGTGACTTATTGCCAGCACGAGGGATTTACTACTGGGAGACCATTGTGTCAGGAAGTACAGCTTATAGACTCGGAGTGGCGTACAGCACAGCCAATAAAAACAGCTCCCTAGGAGAAAACAGCTCTTCATGGTGTTTGCAGTGTATTCCCACAGAATCGGGGTATGCATAAGAAATGTATCAATTTTTTTATAGTTACTTCCTATCAGCATTTTTTTCTTTAATCCAAAACCTTTCTCTCTTTGTCTGTCTAGTTGCAGGTATCAGTTACTCCACAATGGGATTCAGTCCTCTGTGTGTGTGATTGAGATACCTGAACGAGTGGGCACTCTCCTGGATTATCAGCTTGGCCATTTATCTTTCTACAACGCTCAAAGCGGACAGTTATTAGGTACCTTCAGGCAGCACTTCACCCAGCCCTGCCACCCTGCTATGGCTCTAGAGCAGACAGGCAGCCTGCAGCTCTGCCTGGTGCTGGAGGTGCCGGAGTTTACCAAGGACAGCTAGCTCTGCCTCATTCTTCACTTACTGAAAAGTTTACAGATCAAGTTGGACATTTGTTGATTTGATTGTTGCATCTTTACACAGATCAAAGTGACCACTATTGCAAAATAAGGTAGAAGACATAAATAGGTACCGCTGGACATAGTGACATTATTTATGGGTTTGTGTTGTTTTTTGTTGGTTTTTTTTGTTCTTTTTAAGCAAAAGAATGATCAGAGTTCAATTTAGTAACACATTTCTTTAGACAAACACGAAGTACATTCAATGTGTTTTCATTCTTGGATATTAGAAATAAAACTTAAATTGTAAATAGGAAAATTAGAAGAAGTGAAAACTCATGACAAGAATTTAGTATACTCGAATTTTACAGATGAGTTTCCTGTTGTTTTGTTCCAGCGGTGAAATGTTGTGGATCATTTTGTAATTTTGACCATATGGTATGTTGATGTGAGATTTTATCTTTTGTTTGTTTTCTACTGTTTTGTAAATGTTTTATGACTTGCCGATTTCCAGCTGTGATTTGACTGATAAATGCAAGTAAATTCTCTCAGAACATATCTAAGTCAGACACCCTCTGTGTAATTATCTGCTAAACAGTATTAGTTTAAGTGTCTTGTTTGTCCAAGTTTAAACAATGAGTTTATATCTCCAACCCCCCTCTGTAGCACCTTTTGAACTATGTTTCATGATATGAATGGGCCTGGTTTTTGTGTAGATAGCCTTTTTAAACAATGTGGTCTACTGTTATGTTATGTGCTAGCAGTCGTTCGTTTGTCCTTGTCTTGTTCAATCATTTTATCATATGAACTGAAAGAATATGATTATTTTTCTATTTCCCTACACAGACTGATTTGTTTTGAGTCATTTATGTTCATCAATTCTCCACCAGAGGGCCTCAGCAGTACATTGGTTATATTATTGGATATATATATTGGAAGTCTTGTTCTCTTAACATAACCAGCTTTTTAGAAATCACTTGTACAGATATCAATATTCTAACCTTTACTCTAAACCAGTAGACTTCAGATATACAGAGCTTAAACATATTTCCAGAGAGGTTTTGTTGTTTTTGTTTACCTTAGAAGCTCTCACTGCCATTTAAAAAAAAAAAAATCACCCAATAAACTTCCTGCAATATAAAACGATGTGCATTATATTCAGTCTTATAATTTGTTGACAAATGTGCAAATACCTGAGTTTACATGTAAAGATAAAATAAAATAACCAGATATGTTTTAGCTACTAGTCATAACAGCTCTATGATGCGTTTAGCCTTTCTCAGTAAACTTGGCTTTGTCATCATCCAAGCAACCTACCTTCCCAGAAAACATGCCGTTTACTGTCACTGCAGAATTATTTTCTGGGCACTTGTGCTTTTTCCCCTCACTCATATCTAACACCATTTCTCCTTTCTTGGGAAAAAGAGAGGGGAGGGAGAGTGTGAGGCAGGGAACACGCATGCAACCCATCAGAGAGCAGTTGCTGGCCTCCATGTGATGTGTTGTACTGCTCAGCTGCAGCCTGAAGGAAAGCTCTTTGAAAAGTGTCAGCCTACTTTTCTGGGACTGATTCTTTTCTGCCTTGCTGCGGGTGGCTGAGTTGGACTGACTTTTGTTGCAGCTGAAGTGTGAGGAAGGTACTGTTGTGTTTAGAAGGTTCACTAAAGGATACATCTGTAGTGCTGCCATCCAGATTTTGTACCTTCACAAGCAGAACTGTGTGGAATTTGTCATATTCACACAACATCCTCATTATTGTCACATTTACCATAAAGGCAACTGAAATCTATTGGTCAGAATACTGATAACAGATCCAAATGTGCCATTTCCTATTACTACAATTACTTACAGCTTTTCTCCATTGGTTTGGCTCATTACTTGAAACTTAAATTACATTCTCAAAACTCTAAGAATATTTGGCAAAACAGTCTTACAGTTCAGCACAACACCATAGCTCACCTGCAAAAGGTCATATTGTTCCCAAAACTGCTCACTCGTGTCAAAATTAAATTCCTGTATCGTATAAATAGTCAATGCTCCCAAAACGCATCATCCCTTTGGCATTGTGTAAGCAATGCAAGTCATTATGTTTAGATGTTTTGTAACTATGGCAGAGGACCATTGAAATGTCCCTCATATCCACCTCTCAGTCTAGTCCAGTCCTTCATTGACAATGGTTTACTGTACTCATATTTTTGTCTAGCTAACAGAATACAATTGTTTATAAAACTGGGAAAAAAGGGGGTTTTACAGTAAGAGTCAAGATTTGACATCCCACATTGCACTCATACTGTAACCATTTTTATTCACACACATGAACTTCAACACATCAGAGTAAAAAGAAAATATATACAGCATCATATACTGTAATATAAACACATAAACAAAAAACAAGGAAATTTATATGTAGCCTACAGGGCTGTAAATAAAGCTGGAGTTTCTCAACTAATACTTCTTTACTGGTCACTGTCCTCACCCTCCTGGCCGTCCACACGCAGCTGTCTGTCTGTCTGTCTCAGATTCACCTCCACATCACAGCGTATATTCTCCTTTGGGATGCAACGAGGGAAGAAACTGCATGCATGCCGCAACCATCCCCTACACCGATCTCCTGTAATATCTTCACATGCAGTGTTCATTGCATGGAGCAAGAACCTCTGATTTTGAGCCTGATGCTCATACACTCTCCACCTCCAAGCAGAGAAAAACTCAATAGGATTGAGAAAAGGACAGTAAGGTGGTAGGAACATTATGACCATCCTTGGATAAGTAATCAACCAAGCGCTGATGAGCTGGCCATGATGGAAATTCATATTGTCCCACAAAATGACATATAATCCTGATGTTTGTACTGGTCCTCCTGATCAAGCTTTATACAGTATATACATGTTTGGCAGCATTCACAAATCATGGACAGCACCTGTCAGGTAACTAAACATGCTGTTTGATTGGTCATCTTGAGATGTGTGAAACTCCCTCTTCGTCAGTCAAGTTCTAGTTTCACCCAACTGTTGATTAATCAATTGATGAAATGTGAGATTCATATGGTATTCATGGTATTCTGTTCTTGACATATTTTGACAATTGAAGAAGCTATTGTGCATCTGATGACTTATACAATGAAATTATGCCGACATGTTTCGGAGCCAACAACCATTAGACTGAGAATCAACAATCAGTTTAGATCAACTAGATTTATTCACTTAGTACATGCCTCAATCTCTCAGTACATCTTTGCAAATGATTAAGTACAGTTAGCACAGTCAGCCTATGTTTGGCACAATTTCTAAGTGAATAAATTTAGACGTTTGCAATTTCATGAAATGAATGAAAAATACAATTTTGTTGTGAACAATTGTCAAGTGGTTTGGAGGTTTGCCCATGATGCTTTGAGAATGTAATTTCTGTTTCAAGAAATGAGCCAAACCTATGGAGAAAAACTGTAACATCCAGATCTCAGCAGGAGTCTCTCTTGCTCAAGTTTAATGACTTGGATGATATCTGATAGAGTCTGCACCATTTCCTCTCAAATTACTTTAAATTTTTCCATGTCTGAGGCCAAAACCAGACAAAGAGTTCTCTATTCTCGCAAGATCCAAACAAATGATTCCACTATCTCAGAAGTACAGTGGATAATAGTGAAATCTTCTGTAACCTTTATGGGAAAAACAAGACCCTTAAAAGAATGCCTTGATGCAGTGACTTGGAAGCTAAACAGAAAGCAAGAGCTACAAGAGCTTGCAGATGTGTGGAAATGTCATCAGAGGTGTCATTTGACTAATAAGGGATTAAAAACTACAACTGCCATTGTATCATATTTGTATTTGAAGAATGTAAAGACAGCTGTTACCAACCGCCCACAGATTATGAACAAAAGCAAAATACACGACAAAGACAACTTGTGATGCATGTATCAAAATTATGAAGGACACAGCATTTTGACACTTGTACAAAGACACAGTAAGCCACAAAACAACACAGTAAGCCACAACACAATAAGCCACAACACAACACTATAAGCCACAACACAACACAATAAGCCACAACACAACACAGTAAGCCACAACACAACACA
>JAOXYM010000012.1:16360880-16383485 GCA_028567055.1 Leptatherina wallacei | reverse complement strand
AAGAGCTTGCAGATGTGTGGAAATGTCATCAGAGGTTTCATTTGACTAATAAGGGATTAAAAACTAAAGCTGCCATTGTATCATATTTGTATTTGAAGAATGTGAAGAATTGTATCATATTTGTATTAAAAGAATTGTGTGGATAAGATCGAGCTAATTAATGCATGAGCTGTGAGGATACAGGAAAACATTTCAGTAATCACAAAACAAACAAAAAAGGCAGCTTATGTTACGGTCCCAAATTCAACTAATCAAATTGAAACACTTTACAGAAAGTAACAAACACACAGCAAATAACACATTGCACAAAAAAAAATCCAAATAAATAAATATGCAAAAAACGCTGTGGAAAATCCAGTCAACAACAGAAATGATTGGATTGTTAATGTCACAGAATGTGTTCAACAACAAAAATAATTATCAACATAAACACGGGCTTGTGGTAGTCCTTAAGACAAAACACACCCACAGACAGACAAATTAGTCCCAAATATCAGGCATGAACAAATTAAAACAAAGTGCAAGGCTCCTCCCTTAGTGAATTAACCTAATTATGATCATGACACTATTTACAACTATACAGTGTATAGTATACACTTTACACAGCAGTGGAGGTTAAACCAAAAAGGATAGGTTTAACAGGACGTTACTCTGGCCCTAAATGCATAATACACACTTTACATTACACTAAGGCAAAGAACCTTCACAATATTTTACATTGAGAATGAACATCTTCCATTGTTAAATACAAGAATATAACAAAAAGTTTTTAAATACTTTTCACCGTAATGGCATCGTAGCCCCATCAGCTTATATAGTGAACAGGGTCAGTCAAACTCCGTATTCAACTCACAATGGTGGATCGACTGTAGTGTGACCGCTGATCTGTGAGAACTCAAACAGAAAGTATATCCCTTAAACAAAAACGGTAAACGTTAAAGCAAGAATCCAAGTAGACCATTCAGAAGTTAAACTGCACCACTCATTTTCCCTCCTGGACTCCTCATTTCCTTCGTCATCCCTTTGAACTTCCTGCATCTCTCTCATCGAGCACCACTTCACAGCATTCCACCCTCAACCACATACATACTCCTTTTTTCCCCCCCCAAGAAATACATTACACATGCACTTTTCTTCTCTTTCAGACCAACATCTTAGAAATCTATCATCATTACTATAAAATAGACTCTTGTATACATATATATATTTATATATAGTCATGCTCCCATTAATTATTAAGCTAGTTTCCATTTGAGTCATAGTCCAGCTTTATTCACTTCTTTTTTTTTTTTTTTCAGGATGTTGAATCAGATTCAGAGAGTGTGTTGCTCAGTGATTCATGAGGCGGGATCCGAGCTTAAAGATCAAGTGTTAGGCAGGGGTAGAGTTCTTCGAACTGGACAGACTGGATTTGGGGTCCGGTCTGTGTGGTTTGTGCTGTGGGCTGCTGCGAAGGTTGTCATCCATCTACAGTGAAAGATGTCAAATTTTGCTTACTCCCATTTGCAAGAGGAAGAAATGTTAATGGCAAGAACTGAGTAAGAAAAACTACAAACTACTGTGTGTACAACAGTGATGGTACCTGCTGAAAGCAAGCATGCACCCATGCAAAAGAAGAGAAAAGGAAAGCAGGAGCACCTTTTCTATCAAGTTGGACTCTTTGTTTACAAGCTGCGTTAGTTTCTGGAGGTTGGCATCCATGGTTTCCTGAACAGGAAGGGGAGAACCTGGAAAGAGATGAATGAAAGATGCACCGAGAGAAGAAGGAGATGGCAGTGGAGCAGAAGCTGTGTTAGTTGATGTAACACCCAAAAGTAAAGCAGATATAAAGAGTTGTTGTAAAACGGCAATGTGATAAGAAGTGCTGATGATGTTAGTTTTGTGTCATTGCAAACATCAATACATTCCCCCCATGCATGCCGATTTTACTAAACTAAAGCCCCTAGGGGGTGAGTATTCCTAGTGTGTACTAGAGATCTTACTGGAATGGTCCGAGTTGAAGTAGACTGAAAGGATGTTGTCACAGAAGTGTGTGAGGTTCTCCAGCAGTCTGAGGTGGTTCTGCAGAGAGCTGCTGGGAAGGCTGGCTTTGTAAAGTGGGGCCAAATAACCAAACACAAAAGCATCCAGGCTGGTTGGCCTATGTTCAAAAACATTCATGTATCCAAAATTACACTCAGAAAAAAAACATAAATACAAATGACGAAAGGCTGCAATATACAAAAAAACACCTTTATGAATCATGAATTGCAATTAATAATTTGAAAAGATTTTCTATTTAGTTGTCGAACAGGTTTTGAATAGAAAATAAATAAAAGATCCTCTAAGTAATGATACACTGGAAACTCACAAGTTGCCAAAAAAGTGGTTTGCAGTTCCCAGTCTGTATGACAGGAGATTCAGGCACTCTTTAGCATCACTGTAGATCTGAGGAAGAGTGGAAAGACTTAACAGCATTGAAATAAGAGAACTCTGCACCATAAAGCACTCACAGTTGACATGCTGCAGACATTTACACAGTATCTAACTGATAATTCACACAGAGCAGCATTTACCCTTCCCTCAATTTCAGAGATTCTATGTAAAGGTGCCTCTCCTTTGGTCAGAAGGATGCGGGAAAGAGCGATATTGGCATGGCGACATGGAACGAGAAAGTTGAGTGGAAATGGTGAGTGTGAAGCAAACCATGGTCGAGTCAGGTTGGCGTAGTTTTCTGCATCGACCCAGAATGTGTGCAGCTGTGGGATAGAAATAATCACATTGAATATGAATAAAATGCATAAATAAAGATCTGCCAGAAAAAGAGCAGAAGTTGGACACAGTTACCAGAGCTGGTCGGAGTTTCTCTTCCAGCAGGGCGATGTAAGCCATTGTGTCAGCTCCTTGTCTGGCTGTCAGCTCATAATCTGCATTAAACCTCTGCAAAAAAAAAAAAAAAAAAAAAAAAAAAAAGGAGAGGAGAGGAAAAACGGCACATATTATTGTAAATCCATTTGCAGCATGGTTTGGAGCACATACTGAGAAAGCAGACAACTCGCACCTGTTTCCTCATAAAGTTGAGAATCTGTGTGGGTTCTTGAACTACAGAATCTCCACAAAGCAACTCTGGGACATTTGCTGTGGACAAATGAGAGAAAATTACATACTGCAGCACGAAAGGGAAGATATAGATGCAGAGGAGGAGGGGGAATGTTTTAACGAGTAAAATCTTCTAACTAACATGATCTTGGAACCTACTAAGATACATAAAACTAGAGACTATTTTATGATGTGATCCAACAGCTGTGACAACCATCAACATGTTGTCTTTTTCACCAGTGTCAGTGATCAAATCACAGCCATCTCAAAGCTTTCTTTTTAATCTCAACTACAAACCTGTTTCTTGTACTGTAAAATGCTACTAAATGTCTCACAGACAGACACGTGATACTTACATATAAACACAATCTTTGTCTCCAGAGAAACAGTTTGCCATAATAAAACAAACAGAGATAGACTCACAAAATGAAAACAATACAAGCTATGCCACTGTGGTTAGTAAATATTTTCCAGTCCTTTACAGCCCTATGTACAGTTTATATATTCAAGAAATGTTTCTACAGGGGTCAGAGAATTCTCCTCTTCTGGTATCCAGACCAAAACGTTGGGGAAATTTAGTTTATGAGAAACTGCTGCCCACCTGTCATAGTTTTCCATGTCCAGTCTACAGGAGAGACTGTAAGTTTTGCTCCAGAAAACTTGGCGTATGCCTGGAAGACAAACCCACATGTTAGTCAGGACAGATGTTAACACCACAACACAACTGGAATATTAATGATACAAAAGTCTCACACGAATGTCGAGCTACAACCGCTGATCTAAACGAGAACAGAAGCTCTGGGGCAAACAGCTTTCACTGAAAAATACTTTTAAAGCCCAACAAAAGACTTTAGTAATCAAATGAAGGCAATGTTTCTTAATCGTTGCAATATAGCTAAATGCTTGTTGAAATCAAAGTACCATCAGCAGGGATTTGGCACGATACTAAATGCAGATTTGGCACAAAGGTTCACTTTGAAGCAGCATTACAGAAAGAAACAAACAAATAAAATCACAAGGACTCGAAATGCAGCCAAATGAAAACGAGTCAATCTGTCACTAAATGTTCAGGACTGTAGCTGATTATTTTCATTTTCAGTATACCACTTAGTAGTAAGATTTTACTAATTTCCAATTTTGTCTAACAAAACACACAGTGGTCCATTTACAGCAGGGATGGCCAATTCTGATCCTCAAAGGCCTTATCCTGCCAGCTCTAGATGTTTCCCTGGTCCAACACACCTGCTTCAAATTAAACTAGAAGCACTCAGAGAGCACAGACCTCAACCAAGCCGTTGTCATTTTTTTTTTGGGCCAATTATTGTGGGAATTATATTCAGAAGCTCTATTGGCAAAAGTATCCCCATTTCCCCATAGTAAAGAAACCTTTAAAAAAAAATTCCTGGATCCGTATTCCATTTCTGAAATTACCTGAAAACTTCAGACAGACAAACCAACGCCACCAAAAACATAGTTATGAATGTCTCTAACAGCTTGTCACGTTCTGCACCAGCCTGCTGAAGCAAGGAAACATGTAAAACCTGCAGGACAGTGGTCCCCAAGGACAAGTATTGGACATCCTTGTTTTACAGTTAAATATAACCATGATATTGGGTAAATCCCAATAATAGACATCTGGCGTAATAATAACTAAAGCTATAAAGTCATTATTATACTGTAAATAAAAATGACCTCCTACACAATGAATGCTACCAGATTTGTTCCTTGATAAGTAAACGTTATTTGTAAAGACTCAAGATTTTAGTTGTATAGCTCAAAATTTCTGAAATCCATTTCATAAATATTGAACTGATAATGTCTATAAATCAGCACATGGAAAGAACTATCTGTGTAACTACATTAGAAAGCTGTCAACAAACCTTTTTAAGATGCCATAAATGACACCTTGTGGCTAAAGTTATAACTACATGTGTTCACTGACAGATAAAACGTTTAACAGCAAGAAAACAACCCCAGACTTCATTTTCCTGCAAGTTGATGAGTCAAGTCATTGTCCATAGCCAGCTAAGGAAGAGGAAGCCACGAATAAAGCAAAATAAAGTATAAAAAATAGCTTGAACAAGCTGACCTTGAAGGACCATATTTTTTAATAGGAAGGAGGGTGACTTTGGAATAGCAGACACACACGAAAGGCAAACCTTTTCAGTCAGCACAGTTTGTTTTCTACAGCTTTGACATGATATTAAACTCTCAATGTTATTTTTTGTACTGCACATGGACGCAGCTAACTTACCAAGCAAACAGCCGCAGCTGAGTTAGCATGGAGGCTAACGAGGAAGACAGGAGAGGAAACGGAAAGATAACCGGAGAGCAGCCCGGCATCTTAAAATGAGCATTGGAAGCAGTGACTGATTTCTTTTCAAAACAGACGATCAGCTTACCAGGACTATGAGGGACTCGGTGTGTACAGAAGGCAACCCCCAGTCTCCTCCCCAGCATCTCAACTCCATGGCAGCCGCCATATTTCAATTCATACAGGGAGCCGGTGACGTCACGTGATACCTGTCATATCAGAGCCTCGAGAGAAGGAAGAAAACGCAACGTTTTTCTGCATTTAAGTAAAATTTGGTAATCTACAAATACACATTTTGTCAAAAGACAGTCTGGTTTTTTGGGTTTTATATAAAAAGAGAGGGAAGACACGAAAAACCAAAAACGCATGATTAGGCCTATGCTATCAATTTAATTCAACACAATCCTATTAATGTAAAAAAATTAAAATAAAGAGCACTTAAGCACAGATTTAAAAAATCTGACACTGTAACCCTCCACCTTCCTATAAAACCTCTATGTTTGCCCACGTTTAAAAAAAACGTATTATTTATGTCAACACTATGCTGACTTTTTAAGCAGACTTGCCCATCTTCTTTTGCGGTGTTTAATCTTGTCTTTATATGGTTTTTTGATCCTTTTTATTTTGTGTTGCATGTTTTATTTTCCTTTGTGTGAAGATGGGCAGTCAGCTAATTGATTCAGCACAGCTGGCCTAAATCTTCCTAGAGTGGCAGCCAATTGAGTATAAAAGGGGACAGGTGTGGGACTGAAGGGAGGAACCACAGGCACAAGCAGGAGAGGACAGAGACGCAAGGAACTGTCTGGAAAGCGGGTCCCTGGCAGGTCGGACCACGTCAAAGGAAAAGTCCTGCAAGACGGCAGCTCACGACTCAGGAACGGACCAGACTGCTGGAGGCGGCTGGAGCGATTGCTGTCCGGGACAGAAAAGAAAGGGAGCAAAGCAATAAACAGACGAGTGTACAGGAACGTCTACACACCTAACTATTGCTGTGCGGGTGGGCTCCTCGTCCTGCTTGGAGAGTGTTTAAGCGCCCTTTTTGTCTTTTTGGCAGCAACCAACAGCTGTGGTTGACCGGGAGCAGACAGTGGCTTGGGACCCTCAGGGGACACGTCCCCCTCACTTGCTGCAGCAGAATTCCCCCCCCCCCCGTGACTGCCATAAACAAAAGAACTCCAGTCTAAACTCTGCTTATTCCAATGCAGGGTTGCAGAGGCTGGAGCCTATCCCAGCAGTTAGTAGGCAGGGTACACCCTGGACATGTTGCCACTCCATCGCAGGACCCACACAGAGACAAATAACCACTCGCACTATACTTATGCTAAAATTATAAGTTCAACCAAAAAACATGATCAAAAAGTAACATGATCATGTTTTCTGGTCAAAAATGATATGCAGATTTACTCTATAATGAAGCACAAACAGAATGAATAATTTTTTTTTTTTTTTTTTTTTTTACATAAACTAACATCTTTCTTTGTGTCCTTTTACTTGGTTTCATGGTATGACATTTTTACTTTCAACAATATCAGAACTGATAGGACCTTGACAACTAACAGGTGTTTGTTCAAAGGCCAGATAACCAGACGCAGGCGGATATACAATGGAAACGCACTGACTGATGGTAAATGTCTCTTTTTGGCTCAGACCAGCAGCTGTTGAAATGTACTTGAGGTTAGTTAAGAAAGCTTTAAGACGAGTACCAGACGTCTATCATTAAACGTTTCCAGGACTGAAAACTGCCTCAAGTCTTGCCCCTTTAGTCCTCCTTTCTCTACAATCTGTATTGGATTTAACAAAAAAAATGGTGGGGGGAAAGAAAAAGGTGTGCAGTGGCGTGTATAACAAGTTGAATTAAATCATATTGAGATTAAAAACGCATGTCACAGATTTATAAAGATCAACTGGCTTATTAACAATTAGCCTGGGGGATCAAATCTACATGACACAGGTTCATGATCTCTGAAAAACAATGACCAGCCGTCCCTTGAACATTTCAGACATTTTTTTTTAGTGTTGGCTGTGGTTGATTTAGTCTTTTTTCCTCCATTTTATCCCAAATATTGAAAACATAGCAGACACTAGACTCAAGGAATTATATACCTGTCTTATTACAGCATTACATAGATGTTTACATTTACCTCACTTATCTGATGCAGCATGATGGTGGGTGGGTTTTCTTTTGTGAAAACTCAAGCTAGTTTAAGATGTTGACATGTATATAGTACCTAAAAAAAAAAGTACCTCAGGTTTTATGGAGACAATACACACCCGAAAACAGTTAAATCAGACAACATTCCAAAAAAGCAACTCCCCCCCAACTATTAAAGAAACTATTCACTCACTGTGCCACTAGCGAATGAGGACACTCCCCTTTGCTTTAAAAGCTGTGCCTGTGGACATGAAGCCATCTCACCTCTGCTGGGATTTTGCTTCATCATCAGCATTCTGTGGGAAATTAGTCTGACACTCTCACTGACATCCAGGAGGAGAGTTCTTTAATCTAAAGCAGGGCTTCTTTTGAGGTGTGTCTTTCTCTGAAGTCCTGATGAAGTCTATGTGTGTCAGAGTGGCAGCTCTGTCTCTGGTGCTGCAGCAGCTGGTGCTCACTGTCACGGCTCAGGGTATTGGTGAGTACTGGCTCTTCACTATCCATGCCCTTTTGGACAGTTTATGAGGAATGTTTCTATCCGACTGTATGTTAAACTTTTTTCCACTGAACATATTTCTAATAATCTAATATGTGCACATAAGCTGTAAATAATAGTAATTATTCCTTCTAATTGGTAGCAATCCACATTTATGACACAAATATGGTTACAGGCTGACCAAAACAAGACAATACTGCCACGAGAGAAGTGTACACAATTGTGCACACACAAATTCAGAATGACTTTTTGCATTTCTGTCAATGCAATTGTAAAGTAGCTGGTTTGTTCCAGTGGAAAGTTTACTACTGCTCCACCAACTGCTCTTTAAAGCACAGCAGGATGCTAACATGCACGTTCATTTACACACAGATACATATGGGCGCATGCCGAGTAATTTAAACACATAATAAACTGCCAAAGTGCAGTGACTCAGCAGCAGTATCTGGAAGAAACACTTACAGTCTACCAGATGGAGTGCTTTTAATACTGAACATTTTCTCAAGTTAACTTCTTGGTCCTGCTGACTTATTTCTGTACTATATTTCCCTTTCTCTCTGCAGTAGGTCTTTTATCTCTCAAAAATAAAATCAAGAGCACTATCAGTTCTCTGACAATCCTCCACTGTTTTAGTCTACGACCTGTTGGTTTCTCCGGACTGCCTGCCAGACTTGCTCCAAGGAAGTCTGAAGAACAAAGGGAGAGATGAAGCATTCCTCCTCCTGTCCTTCAGGCTCCAGACTAAGGCCCCCACATCTCTGTTCAGTGTTATCAACCCCAAAGACAACACCAAGTACATGGAGCTCAGTGTGCAAGCCAAACTGAGCAAAGGTATGTTGTGATGTCAACACATATTAAAGTGTCTGTCATAAATACAGACTCTTTTAACAGCTGGTTTTTTTCATGCCTCTCTCCATTTCTAGTGACTCTTCGTTACCAGAAGACTGATGGTAGGTTTGGTACCACCAGTTTCAACCATGGATCCCTGGCAGATGGACGAGAGCACCATGTCATGCTTCATGCCAGTGGTCTACAGCGTGGCCCACCACGCCTCAACATCTATGTAGACTGCAGACTGGCTCACACTTTGAGTGATCTGCCGGCTGCGTTTGGATCACTCCCATCTGGTCCCAACAAGGTGGCTCTGAGGACCCTGCAATCAAGTGGACAGGTGAACAAGAAGTTAAAATTGAGAAAACCGATATGCTGCATTGAAATGAAAACAGTGTCAACATTATATTGATAATATGAATATAATTTTCAGGAATGTAACATCACCAGCATCATGCTTTAATCCAGTATTTTGTCTGTGTTTTCTTCCTTTGTAAGGATGAACTGACAGACTTGAAGCTGGTCATAGAGGACACCATCGATAATGTGGCCACTCTGCAGGACTGTAGTAATGAACCGACTGAATCTCTGCATGTGCTGGGTGAGAACGGTTGCAACTTTCTGCCTGGCAGCACATCACAAACACAAAGTCATTTTAATCTGAGCCAGATAGATGTGTTGCATAGTTAAATGTATTGTTTAATCCTGTTTAATGAAATCTGCTCAGGTATCCAGGGAGGGAGAGTGGTGCAAGATCAGACCACCATGCTGGAGCTGAAGACAATGTTGACTGAGATGAGGGAGCTGCTCCACCAGCAGGTTTTCTGTTCTGTGTCCCAGTCTCACTCACAGATTGATGAAAAAAGGGGAAACAACAAAATTGGCACAATAGTGATATGATATATGCAGATTAATGAAGAGATAAGATGATATGGGAGAGTTGTTTTGGGAGAATGTAGGGTAGCCCTACATGTCTTTCCTTAGAAACTATTTGAGTGTGCTAGATTATATCTACATGCTAGGTATTTTGGTCTGTTCAGATGTGGAAAGCAATAACTCCCTTTAGACTTGAGGTTAGTAACTTTGCACACAAAAAGCAGCAGAACAAACATTTAAAAAAGTATTACATGACTTCTTTACAGCTGTTGAGTAATATGGAGATAAAGCATATGACAGGGAGCCTGCAGGAATATCTTACCTATATTCGAACAGTTATGAGATTCCCTGACACTATTATGTAAGAAAACATTTCTCAAATATTCTTTTCTCTTGCAAACATTTTATAGCTTTATAAATCCTGAATCAGATTTTCTGTCTTTATTGAAAGATAAAATTCAGTTTTGCCTATATTTAATTGCAAAGCCCTAATTTGGTTTTCTATGCTCCATTTCTGTCTGATTTAGATTAAAGAGACAAATTTTCTAAGGAATACCATCGCAGAGTGTCTGGCCTGTGGTAAGCACTTTTTTGTGTTTGTTTGAGTATTATTATTTTTTAATTTTTTTAATTTATTTTTAATAAATTTTTTACAGTATCAAGACTAAACTGTAAATGAACATTTGAACCTTCTTAAATGTATGTATGTGCTCATAGGACTTGGGGGCAGTCCTACCGACACAGGTCCTGGGCCGTTTGTCTTGCAGCCTCAGCATCTGACTCAGTGCCCACCTGGGACCTGTTTCAGACAGAACATGTGTATCCGCTCAGAGTTAGGGGGTTTCAAATGTGCCCCCTGTCCTGACGGATATACAGGGGACGGAGTTCACTGTGATGACGTAGATGAGGTATGAATAATCAATTTCAAAGTATGCTGCAACTACCAAGGGTAAACCAGCACTGGCCAGAGTTTTTTTTCTACCTGTGTTTTAGTGCCAGTTTAATCCATGTTTCCCCGGAGTCCACTGTGTGAACACTGCGCCCGGTTTTCGCTGTGAGAAATGCCCTCTGGGATACACTGGACCACAGATAAATGGAGTTGGAGTGTCTTATGCTAAGTCACACAAACAGGTACAACAAATAAGAAATATAAATCAATTCATGTTATTTGATTTAATAGTACCTGATGGTAAAATATTATCCTTTCATCTTTGTTTTTCTATCGCTCCTTTCAGGTGTGTGAAGATTTAGATGAGTGTCTGGGGCTGCCAGAGAATGGAGGTTGCACTGCCAACTCATACTGCTACAACACTATAGTAAGACCCCAGGAGATGGTGCATGGTTCTTATTATCAGTCTCCATAGTCAGGGACCTTGTTTTCTGACTGTCTACTGTCCAAACAGGGCTCCTTCCGCTGTGGTGAGTGTAAAGCTGGCTTCACAGGCGACCAGGTAAGAGGCTGCCATGGCACCAGACTTTGCCCCAATGGTCAGCCAAACCCTTGTGACATCAATGGCGAGTGCATCATTGAAAGAGATGGCCGCATTAGCTGTGTGGTAAGAATTAGCAACATCGACTAATAATGTGCCGTACTAAATTTTAATGTGTGAATTAAATGTAAAGTCTACTCTTTTTCCTTCTTTTGTTTCAATCTTAGTGTGGTGTTGGTTGGGCTGGCAATGGCTTTGTGTGCGGGAAGGATACAGATATTGATGCATATCCTGACAGTAAACTCCAGTGCAGAGACAACACCTGTAAGAAGGTAATTATTTCTACATAATTTCTTCTCCATTTAATCTGTGCTTGTATGGAAAAAAAACAACAACAAAAAACTACCCCCTCTGTGTTTTCCTATATTGTCTCCAGGACAACTGTATATTTGTGCCAAACTCTGGCCAAGAAGATGCAGACAAGGATGGGATTGGCGATGCCTGTGATGATGATGCAGACAGTGATGGCATTATCAACATAGATGTAGGTCACTTAGTTCCTACAGGATTTTATTGGTGGCTCACTAAAATCAAAACATAGATATGTACCTCTGTCACTGAGTTTAAGCATCATAAACATTATTTGTCTACCGCCAGGATAACTGCTGGTTGGTTCCTAATGTCGACCAGCGGAACAGCGATAAGGATCTCCATGGCGATGCCTGCGACAACTGCAAGACCATTGAAAATCCATCACAGAGGGATACAGACCAAGATGGTCTGGGCGATGAATGTGACGATGACATGGATGGGGATGGTAAGTGTATTATTTGTTAATAAATTTATTAACTACAATGGACAAATATTTGCTCCGTGCTCATTAAGTGCTTTGGACTGCAATTAAAAATACGAAGAGCTGCAACTTCATCTTTATACAGGGTCACGTTTGTTTGAGCAGGAGACGTGGTAAATGGATTTTCACTTTTATTTTATTTTATTTTTACTTTTATTGAATTAGGTATAATAAAAATGTGAAACCAAAGGTCTGATAAAAGCATTAAGGTCTGTCTTTGTGAGCTTATCCAAACCACAGCCTGGACTGGACTGTTGAGACAAGAACCTTCCTGTTCAGAGGATGCAGACGAGGACATTTTTGCTGCCTTTCCTCGCCTGGCAGGGCTTTATCTTTGCAAAACATCCTCTTGCTCCATTTTTTTTTTTTTTTATGGTGTCTGTTTGCAATTCACATCTTCTACCTGTTAGATCACTGCTTTGTAGGAAAAACAACTCTAACATCATTAGAGAAAAAGAAACAGAAAGCAGTAGGAAATTTCTAGAGCTTTTCCCACAAACCTAATTTGACTGTCCTTTTGGGCAACTTGCTCCAATGGAAAGTTCTTGCCTTTGCGCGTGCCCTCATGTGTTGCATGTTTAGACTGTTTGGTTGCCAGTATTTGTTCAGTTTGGCAGGGCTTCCACCTCTTGATCGTTTGGTTTTGTCTTTGACTCTGAGGTTAGATTGCTAAGCTCTTGGTCATGTCTGTCTCCTCTGTTAAAGCATTTTTCCACGGTAAGCCTCGGCCAGGCGGTGAAGGCCACTGGAAACTATTTCCCCTTCGTTTTAAACAAACTCTGCCATCTGGTGATACATTTTGGCTGTGCTGTCGGCTGTGATCTGTCATGCTTTCTGTCTCTCTGTCCAAGCTCTTACACATGAGACAGAAATGAAAGAACTTTTGTTTTTATTCCCAGGCTTGAAAAATATTCTTGACAACTGCCAGCGAGTCCCCAACCCAGACCAGAGAGACAGAGACAATGACGGGGTTGGGGACGCCTGTGACAGCTGTCCTGATATGGCCAACCCTAATCAGGTAACAAGCCAAACAGTATCCTGCTAAAATGTCTCATAACTCTGACCGACAGAGTTTGTTTTGTCTCCCTGCAGTCTGACTCGGATGACGACCTTGTAGGAGACAGCTGTGATGACAACATTGACAGGTAGAACCTACAACATGACTGTTCTTAGACATGCATCATATTTTACCATTTGCTTTACCTGACCTATTTCCTTTCTGGTAGTGATGGCGACGGCCACCAAAACACAAAAGACAACTGTCCCACTGTTATCAACTCCTCTCAACTGGACACAGACAAGGATGGAATGGTTTTATCTCTTTTTTTCATATTCTCTCATCTAACTTGCCACGTTTCATTGATCCGCCTCTTGTATGCCGTTTACACCATTCCACTCTTTCTTTTTGGCAGGGAGATGAATGTGATGATGATGATGATAATGACGGCATTTTGGATGATGATGACAACTGCAGACTGGTACCCAACCCAGACCAAAAGGACTCTGATAGTCTGTATCGTATTTGACCTTCCTTGTGTCTGTGTAAGTATACATTGTGTTCTGTGTTTACTAAGTTATATTACCACTTTTCAGTGAACAAAGTTGGAGACGCATGCGAGGGAGATTTTGACCAAGACAATGTGATCGACATGATTGACCACTGCCCAGAGAATGCTGAGGTCACCCTGACCGACTTCAGAGCCTATCAGACCGTAGTGCTGGACCCAGAGGGAGACTCACAGATCGATCCCAACTGGGTGGTGCTCAACCAGGTAAATAATAAAGAAAGTTGACATCCCTTTATATCACTATCAGTAATCAGTAGGATATCGCTTTCATCGTAAGTTTATATCAATTAAATTCACTGGCTTTTGCTCTGGGCAGGGCATGGAGATAGTCCAGACCATGAACTCTGACCCTGGCCTTGCAGTAGGTAAGAACAGGAAAAGTTCAGCTTGTCACATCTCTGTCTCTTATATCTCATTTTCATCTGTGATTTTTTTTTTTATGTTCCTCGTGCAGGCTATAAAGCATTCAGCGGTGTTGACTTTGAGGGAACGTTCCACGTAAACACAGTGACAGATGATGACTACGCTGGTTTCATTTTTGGCTACCAGGACTCTTCCTCCTTCTATGTAGTGATGTGGAAACAGACAGAACAAACCTACTGGCAGGCTGCACCATTCAGAGCTGTCGCTGAGCCAGGAATACAACTCAAGGTGTGAGGGGAAATGGGTTTGCTGTCATTGCCTGTTGAGTGTTCTTCTCCCTCTGATCTTATGTGGCTTTTTATCAACAGGTACCAAATAAATAAATTAATCAATAAATAAATAATTAAAAAAAATCCTAGATAAAATACTCCCCCCCCTCCCCCCCCCCCCTCTCTGGGTCAAATAAAGTATTTTTCATTTAATTTTATCAACAGGTGGTGAAGTCAAAGACAGGTCCTGGTGAGTATATGAGGAACTCACTGTGGCACACAGGAAACACAACCGATCAGGTGCGTCTCCTGTGGAAAGACCCTAGAAACGTTGGCTGGAAGGACAAAGTTTCCTACCGCTGGTTCCTCCAACACAGACCACAGATTGGATACATCAGGTACAAACAGACATGCACCATCACAGACGCATTATACACATGAATACTGCATAAACTGGCTAATTTCCCCTAATGTGCAACACAGGGCTCGCTTTTACGAGGGTTCAAAACTAGTGGCGGACACAGGGGTGATAATAGACACCAGTATGCGAGGTGGACGACTGGGTGTGTTCTGCTTCTCTCAGGAAAATATCATCTGGTCCAATTTGAAATACCGCTGCAATGGTGAGTTTCTGCAAGCTGTCCATTTATTTATGTAAGCTGTAAAGTTGCTAATGAGATTTGTTTCTTCCTTATTCCCACAGACACTATTCCTGCTGATTACCAGGACCTGCCAGGGGAACAGAGTTAAGCTGCAGAAGGGCAGTGATCCCAAAAATAAAGCTTCAGTGAGGGAAACAGGCCAAAAGTTGGGGAAAGACAGATGAGAGTGAGAAGAAACATGAAGGGAGTTGTTTTGGTTAATCAGAAAAGCAATACATTGGGCATTATTTACTTGATTTTAGTGAATGATTTAAGTCAAGCCACATGCTTTAATACATAGTGTTTTTTGCATGTATATGCAGGATTGTCTTACATTTTACAGTACAGTTAGGGATGCAAAATAATTTGTTTATCAAAATCTTGAGAATTTTTCTAAATTAGAAGTTTAATCTTTTTTTCTGGCATTTGTTTGTATGAAAGAAAATTGCATTGACAAAGACAACTTGGTGCATTATGGATGTTTTATTGAATGAATGTGAGCTGCATATCAGCTTCATCTTTGTACTTGAATCAAAATTTGGTAGAGTGGCTTTGTGTTTCATGGTAGTCTACAACTTCTAATTCTGCGATCTGATTTTCTTTTTATTATTTTCTTACATCTGCTACTGAGACCATTTTTACATTCATGGTGATTATTGAAATCCAAAAATGTTTCCAAAAAGACAAATTGGATAACAGATTTTGCAGGTATTTAAAGCAAACAAAATCAACTTACAATGTCCACAGAGTGCAGGACTCGAGCAAAACATTTGAGCACATAAGTTAATATAAAACATGTTAAGAATATAATTAGACAAAAGAAATTGTAGAAAGAGAAACAAAGCTGAAGGTCTTAAGTCAACAGTAAACTCAACATCCAGTGTTGAATAACTTGCTTATAAAAGCTGTCTTGCTACCTTATTCAACTACCACTATGTGCTGACGCATGTAACAGACGAGGCAACAGTTATAACTGTACAGACAACAGCTGGTTTCTGTGTGTGCACATGCAAAACAATAATCTTCTCAGTTGAAACCTTTTCTGTAACTGAGCAATATGAATAGTTTCTGGTTTTCTTATGTCTACCTTTGGCAAATGCTCCTCAACTGAGTCACTACAGCCATTTCACAAGGGTGTCCCTTCTCTCATAAGGCAGGCTGATTTGAGAGCTGCCAAGCACAATGATGACTAAAAATGTAGGAATGATATGGATTTTCCTATCAAACAATTTGGCTCAAAGGGAGCACCGGCATTATTAAAAATGTATTCTCGTGATTTAAATGAAAACTTAATAACACTGGGTGTGTGATATAGAGAAGAGCTTGTTCTGTTGCATAGAAAACTTCTACAAAATGGTGCAATATAACAAAGCATCAACATATACAGCTTAATTGTGAGCCTGAGAAATGAGTTTTAAAACAAAGCCGGGGCCAAATCTAATTCAATTTACATCACTTTCCTTCTTTGATTCATACTTAAATAAATTACACACATTTTTTCTTGTAACATCTCTTGAAATAAATTTGTCCCAATACTTTGCTACAATTTTATGGTTTGACTGCACATAACTGAAATGTCTGGCTGAGAGTGAGAATCCAAGAAAAAATGACAGAAAACATATTTACAAAATACAAACACTTTCAAGTCAAAAATCTTCAGAGGATCTACAGAGGCTGAATGTTTCCAAGCGTTATTCAACTCCTATAAATCTTCGTCAATTTCAGGCCTGCAAGTTATACAAAACTTCAGGAATCAGTGGTAGTAAAATAAAAAAATTACCATCAAGGTATTAACAGCTTAACATTGTAAAACAAAGACACTAGCATATAAAACAAAAGGCAACAGATACTCCTCCATTTCAAATGTTGAGGGTAGTGTAGGGTTGTATTTCAAGGTAAACCGGGGGGGGGTATCTAGTGGTCCCTTGGCCCCTCATGAAACTCCTGCCTACATCTTATGGATCAGAGAAGTCTGACTCTTGGGTGGAGATTTATGATCTAAGCCTCAAAGCGCTTTGGGCAGATCATAGGAGCAATGAGGGTCATCATGTAGAGGAAGAGACAGACCCAGCAGGAGACCATCTTGATCCAGAACACTGACCAGCTCCCCTCCAACAGCTTCTCGATCTTGTGGTCATCATAACTGCGAGAGAGGTCCACAATAAAAAAAACTCAGAAATAAAACTCAAAGACCAGCCTTCCCGTGTGTCTACTATTAACAACTGACGAAGAAAATAATAACAACCTGTTACAGATGTGATATAAAACACACCGGAGCTCAGTGTTCTTAAGCTACTATAAAAAAAAAAGGAAAACACAAGTATGCAAAAACAAGTTACAGACTGCATAAACACACAGAAAAATGCATCCAGACAGAATTATCTAGATATGTTTGCTCATGAGTGATGTTGACCTTGCAGAGCATTCTCACTGAGATACAAATTGGCTAGTAAGTATTTAGAAATACTGATGGTACGACTGAGTCAATCGTATCACTTACTGAAACCAGTTGGTGATGGTCATCATGACATAAAGAGAGCCCAGGAAGAAGACAAAGTGGAAGAAGGTATAACTATAGATGGTTCCTTCTCTCTCATCATACACCACGTTCTGGCCCGAGCCAGTCTTCTCGTCATAATCTTCTGAAAAGCACACAATACGTCATGAAAAAAGGGTGAAGAGTCGGTGACAAATGTAACAAGACATAATATTAAAATTCCAGTTATGTTTTCTAAAATAATGTATAACCATCTTTAATTTCCAGTAGGTGGCAGTGTGATACAACACATTGCTGTTTCACTCTGATCCCGCTTTACTGTGTCACACTAACCTCCTAGTAACAGTGACATCATCTGTCTTTGCTGACCAATGCTTTCTCACTATCCTCAATCTGCCTGTGGAATAGCAATAAGTAATGCCCCTGAATGCATTACCCTTCCCCCAGATACATACTGTCTGGAAGAAGGGTAAGGTGGGGACATTGGTGTGGGAAAACGACACTTTGCTCACCTGTGTCATCTCCAAAGCAGAAGCAACAGCGAGCCCTCTGCAAGGTAAAGAAAACAGAGTTTACCTCTGAGCTGTAAAACATACACATAGATACTTAATATCTTATTAGTCTTCTCTTTTCAAACAGATTGAGACAACTAATGAGGAGAGCCGGAGTAGTGGGGTTTTCCTATTAGTGTTTAACAAGTCTGAAAATGTCACTAACCCATTAACACCAGGAGGTCTGAATATTTGTGTTTACCTCAATCTCTGGCTCACTGTTTCTATATACTCTGAGTGCAGCAGAGCTTCGCTTACTGGTAGATGTCCAGCTGGAGGGAGGGGAAAAAAAAGAAACAGATAAGAAAACAAATGAAGACAGAGAAAAAAGGTTGTTATTCTGTCTTTTTTTTTTCTCAAATAATTTGCAGTTTTAGACTGCTGCAGAGTCTAATTTGCTCCTATTCAGGGAACAACCACAGGAGACAGGATGCCTCCACTTGATAGGAAACACATGTGAACAAAAGCAAAAAGCCACAGTTCTTGTCTCTTACAGTCTCAGCTCAACCACAGCCAATCATACGCTGCTTTCTCAGAGTCACAGCCAATCCAGACTAAGTTGTCTGTGTCGCTATGTTATTCCAAGTTGCCTTTATTGTTAATGGGTTTGGATGATAGTCATATTTCTCCATTTTATGAACTCAATGACATCATGCTCAAAGAGATATGCTGCAGAAAAGCATGGCTTACATAGCTGCAGAAATCAATGTTTTTTGTTGTTTTTTTTCAAAATAAGGGACACAAGATTTCTAATGTGTATGCATGAACAACTGGAGATTTCAGAGAAACAACATTTTGTTGCAGTTGGGACTGACTTAACTCTATGTTCATGTTCGCATTTACTATTTAATAGCAACTTTAGAAAGCTATTGGGGTAATGGAGAAGTGTATCTCACTTGAAAAAATGAACCAAAAGTGAAACCTAACTTGGAGCCAATCAAGCAACTTGTAGTTCTGTCTGTCAGAAAACAAAAACAATGCTAACACTGGCAGGGATATACATACACCAACATGTACACAGAGTTGCAGATGTCATATTTATTATCTCAGTAGACAATTATCATGTAATATTTCAAAGTGCCCCATCTCATATTGCTCATATTTGGAGACTTGTTTGATAGTTTTAGAATTAAATTGCTTGGATAGATCTGCAGCTTTGGTAGTCATCCAAAGTGTGGTATTAATGTGAGCTGGCAGATCCGTAGATGTCTTTTTCTGGTTAGTATTTGAACCTTCACTGTCAGCAACATGTTCACACAGAAAGATGTTGTGGCATTTAGCTTTAAAACTAAATCCATTGTGTTAACATCAGTGATAATTGACTGTCTTCAGTCAACATGCATGAGTTCTGTTTGCACAGCTAGTATGGTTCATTTTAGGATGTCAGCTTAAATCAACATTGTGCATTTTTCCTTTATGAAATCTTTGTTAAAAACAGCTGCTGTTTGGGCCATGTTCTTACAACATTGACAGATTCTAAGTTAGGTAGTGGTTTCAAGCTTAAAATAACAACCAAGTTTAAGGTTAAACATTTAGTTACAATAGTTTATGTTGATATGAAATACTGAGGAGTGCAACAAGTCACTGTCTACGTGAATGAATCTTACCAGGAGTAAAGGATGCAGCCAAACAGGATAACGGCTCCGATAGTGGTGACAATCTTCTTGTCGCTTTCTGTCCCAGACTTGAAGGGGAACACGCATACAGTTTTGTTCTCACCCTCTATCATCACCACTAGACAGAAAGAAAGTGCAAACACAGATGAAAGTTAAAGTGAGGCAACTATTACAAAAGGAGTAGGGGAACTGAAAGAGATGCAACATATTTGTGTGTGTATTTTGGCTTGGAGTTTCACAGCGGGTAAAGAAGGGAAAATTATGCACAACATTTACAACATGCTATAAATCCTGAGGCATCAGCTTTTGCAACAGTGTATAGTATGTTCAGTCATGTGCTGGCATTAAATATTTTTAATAAGCTCTAACCAACATTTTTTTTTCATCCACTTCTTAAATTTGTTTTGATACATGACTTCCTTTAAAGCTTTCACTTCAAATTTAGAGGCTTACATGGAAACAGATTATATGTTAGAATTAACTCTTTTCTGATCATCTTTATTCTCAGGACAAATTGGGTGTAGTAGAAAAACCACGATGCCACATGATGAAGTGGGGTGTGTAATTAAGATGACACTGCCCAATCATTATAATGATCTAAATACAAGAGTGCATTAGCCTTGAATTAACTAACCGTGCCATCTCACAGCTATCAACCTAATTAAAGAAGTACATCTTCCCTGGATACCAAAGTCTGCAGAACAACTTGAGCTGCTTGATTAATTTACAAAGGAATAATGAGAAAAGAAGAAACATTGCATCAATTTAAAAAACTGTAGATACTGCAAGCCTGTGCATGCAGTCGGTATCTACTGTATAAATTTGTGAATTTACATCTAAAACAAACTGAGTTCTGTTTGCACAGCTAGTATGGTTCATTTTAGGATGTCAGCTTAAATCAACGTTTTCAGTAAAGAACTCGGTTCAGTTTTTAACATTCATGTTAAGACAGCACACAGACTGAAGACTTGGAATTAATCAATTGCATTGAACACATTTGGATCTAAATTCACAGTCTTAAGAAAGCCAGCATTTAGGCTTATGTTGCTTATTCAAATGTGTCAAAACAACATAACAGAACCATAATAGTGTATTGTCTTTTTCTTAATTGTCACACATTCCTTATCGGCTTAAAACCTTTTTAAAAACATAATTGCATACAGAGTTGTATCCACAGTGTACACATGTACCACACACTTTGTCATGGCTGAGTGTTGCCAAACTTGGAATAATACAACCACAAAACTGTAGTACACACAGAATATCAATATTAATGATTCTCCCATTTCTAAACATAAAACTGTTAGTACAGGCCTAAGTGAAGCTTTGTAAAGGCTAATGTTAACACCAACTTGAATGGCTGCGGGTGAAGATGTGCATCTGTTCTTACTTTCTTTTGGTTTGCTGGAGAAGGCTGAGAAGGTGAGGTACATGACATACACACTGATGACTCCTGGCTGTAACAGACCTGATTTGGGTTGAACTGCAGGGACACAAAAGCCAAAACTGAATTTTAAAATTAAACCACCTGATTTAACAATCATTTTAAATCTATAACATTACACCACATAAGTTGCCATTGTTCAACTTATCTCATCCACAACATCACTATGAAGACTACTGCCTGATCCTTTGTGATTATATAGTCAAATTAAATCAAACGCTTGTCGTTATAGGTCCTTACGTCTCTGTATGAATGGGGAAATGGCCAGTAAGGAGACAATAAGGCAGAGGCTGCCATTGATGCCAAGGAAAATCTTGTTCAGTAAACAGGCCTCAGGGTGAGTGTAGAACACGCCCATGAAGACCACAGCTCCCACAGCAACACTGAACAGAAACAGAGTCACAAAAGCCAAGGCCGCGTACCACAGACGATTATACTCCACTCCTGAACTCCTGCAGACAGAAAGTGGGAAGGGAAAAGAGAAAACAGGTGGGCGAAAGGGAAAAAAGAACACAACATGAACAAGGGAAAAATCAAATTAGACAAGTGAAATAGTTAAGTAAACAGGGGGGGGGAAACTGACTGAGGAGAGATTGACCTAAAGAAAAAATACAAAAACGAAGATAGAGAGAGAAAAAGAGTCATCCTTAGTAAGTTATAGCTTCCCCCTGAGGAAAGAAGAAGACAGGTTTACTGCTTAAGTGCTTTTACATCCATTTCACTTTGGCTGGAAATGTAAGTTTCAGCTGTAATACAGTGGTTCTACATGCACATACCAATACTTACAGAGAAGCATGTAGAAAAAACATTTTGTGCACTGGAGACCGAACCTTTAAACATAAAGGGAAACTCTTGAACCACATGCATCTTGTGAATCTGTCAAGCACAGCTGCACAACTAAGAAGCTGCACAACTTCTTTTCACATTTTTTTTCCAACTAAATAATCCCACTGAAGAATACACCCCACCTTCTGAGTCTCTCTAGAAGAACAAAGAGGCCCCTGTGCTGATCAAATTAAAACGATATCCACACAGTAAGCCAGTAAGTTCCTGAGACATAAGAGAAAGGAGAAAAGACAAGAGATGTAGCTCTCACCAGTTTGTGTTCCATCTGTGTGCAAACTCCACCAACAGCATGAGTTGGATCAGTAGGAAAATAAATCCACCTCCAGCACCTATATAGCGCCACACTGCATTTATAAACAGAGGAAGAGAGAGTGCATGAGTTGAGATGATGACAAAAGCTACATGTGAACGTACATTTCCTGCAACACTGACTCTGAGGCTGGGGATTTAAAAATAATTAAGTTGGTTTCATAAAATACAAGATTTTAAGACTAATGTCATGTTGCAGAGGCCTGAGGTAAACTTCCAGACTTCAAACAAATACCTAGCATATGATATATTCTGGAAAAGTTGGCTGGTGAAGGACTTAGTAAGTGAGCTATCAGTGAGGAGCAACAGCCAATGACAGGATAAGATGGAAGAGGGGAACAGAGATAGAGATATATGTATGGATAGAAATAGAAATAAGAGATAGAGATAGAGAGAGAGAGAGAGCAGTATTCTTCAACAACCAGACAAGCCAAATGGCTTAAATCACCAGCAGTGATTGTATTGTTGTTG
>JAOXYM010000012.1:16340260-16360473 GCA_028567055.1 Leptatherina wallacei | reverse complement strand
TGAGTCACACAAACACTCACACGCTCACTTATACAGAGAGAGAGAGAGAGAGAGAGAGAGAGAGAGAGAGAGAGAGAAGTATTCTTCAACAACCAGACAAGCCAAATGGCTTAAATCAACAGCAGTGATTGTATTGTTGTTGAGGGCTTGGGGATAAAATGATCTAATTAGGTTGCGATTAAGTTTACATCAGTCTTGGTGATAAGCTTGAGACATTTTCAGTAAATCCATCTACTGTACAAAGCAAGCGGTATATCCCTCGCTCCAGTCCACAAGTTGGTGATAATGCACTTCTAAGCTAACTGCCGAGAAAACAAAAAAAGAGACAAGAAGGGAACTGAGCAGAAACATGAGAGAATGAGTGAAGCCGAAGAGAGCCACAAAGGCAGGGATGAGACTGAAGCTGAACTCGCGTTGTGTTACCTTCCCTAATTAGGCCCCACTACGTCAGTAATATAAGGCAAGGCAAGGCAAGGCAAGTTTATTTGTATAGCACATTTCATGTACAGGACAATTCAAGGTGCTTTACATACAAAAGTGGTTTGGATTCAGCAAAAATGATGAAGAACAATTTAATAGAAAATGCAAACTTTGTGATCAGTCAGAGAATGGCAAAACAGAAAACACTACTATTTTTGTTTAATCAACTGAAAAGGCTTATCAGCTGGGCAACAATGCAAAGAGCATGGAAATGTGGGCCAACAGGACCGGGTGCATCAGTTTTGCAGTGCAAGCATCAAACGGAAAAGCCTTATCTCATTATCTATGGCAGCCACTCCATATGAAAAACATTCAAATGAAGCAACAGGAGGTTACAACAGCATACTTGTGAATAAAACCAAATAAATAAAAAACTTGCATTACAAAAAAAGAAGAAGCTAATAATAGAATAATGAATAAATAATAATAAATAAAATAAATAAAAGCCAGAACTGGTTTCTTGCAAATTTGCAACTACAAGCATCACATGCTTCAACTCTATATATTGTGATCAAGATTGATCAGGAGAGAAAAAAAACAAAACACTGATAATATCATTTGCCATGTTGCCCACAGCCCCTGTTGTTATGCAACATTAATGTATCGTCTGCATGCCTGCTGGATCTGCTTGATAAAGATCAGTCTGCAGAAAAATCTTGCAAAAATCTTCCACAACTTCAAAACTCTCAATAAGGTGAGTATGTCACATAATGTGCACAAAACAGTGAACCGTTACTACAGTAACTTAACACTTCCCATACATCTTTCAGTATTGACAAAGTAGTTTGTGTAATTCTACAACTCCCATTATTAAATATCCCATTAGATGATGTGTTGAAGAAGGTGAGCATCCAGTTTTTACCTTCTAGAAAGGTTTCCTCTTCTGGAAGAAAGAAGGCCCCGGCACAGCATGCCGCCAGCACAATAAACTTCAGAAACCAGAATCTGATATTTGAGGCAAAGAGAAAAAAGCGAATAATTCAAATAAGAAAATACTTTCAGTGTACTATTCAGATACCATCTGTAATGTGAACTAAGGCCAGAGATGCTACCTGAAAGCAAGAGGCAGTTTGCAGAAAACATCTTTTATTGTAATATTCTTTAAGTTCTTTGACAAAACAAAGATAGGAATCAAACTCTGCTTTCTTAGTATAAATGCCTCTCCTTCCTCAGTTAATTGAATTAGGATCAGCTTTTTATTCAACAGAAAAAGTACCGGAAGTTCAGGGTTTCTGCTAAATCTAAGATGACTGAAAGTTGCTTAAATGACGGGGCAAAACAGAAAACAAAATAACTTCTTCATACCCATTATGTATGGCTGCCCTGCAGCCTGTGCTGTTCTTGATTCCTATGGTGATGATAGAGAAGAAGAAGAAGAAGCAGGCCATTCCAAAGCACATCTTGTAAACAGCGGAGTATCCAACCAGAGTTTTGCAGTTTTCCCCTGCATTTATCTTCTTACACAGATCACTGTAGAATGGGATCTGATGAACAAAACCATAAACCAACAATACCAAGATTAGATCATTGTGGCATTAAGAAACCCACCTCAGCTCATGTTTGTGTAGTGCATGGCCCCAATGAAAGAGCCCCAATGGCATCTACTCTCTGCGTCACGGCTTTGAAGGAGCAGAAAGAGAGAACAGGCAGCAACAACAAATGCTCTTTCTCTCCATGGAGCCCTCTTTAATCCTTCGTTCTCTACAGCCGGTTAAGGAGGCCTTACAACTAACTGTCAGTGTATACAAACAAAGGACAGAGATGAATAAATTAACTGCCTTTGTCAGTAAGTCAGAGGAAATGTGAGGAGAGAAAATACACCACAATAACAGAGAAAGATTTGGAGTTCCCCAAAAACACTATTATGAACAACAGTTAGCTACATTAAAAGGAAGAGATGTAAACTTCCATTGAATAACAGAGATGAGGACCTTGGTGTGGCTTTTTAATTTGATATAATTGAATAACAGAGACAAAAATATAATTTGCTTTCATTCACATCCCCCTAAATGTAGATGTGTGAGTCAAAGTCATAAAGGAAAGATTCATTCTTAAAAAAACAAAATAAAAAACACACCTTTGTAAAAGACCTATACATTTGAATTTTGAGTGAATAAATGGTTTAATTGGCTTATATAATTACTGGCAGAGTAGCTTCATATTTAAAGTTGTACATTAGGTGAGACACCAACGGATTGAGTCATTACCCCGGTGTGTTGCACAGTTCAGAGCCAGATCACAACGTAAAGTCAAAAGCCTAGTTGGAGCTTTTGTCTCATACTGAAGAGCATATTAGCATGTCCATGGTGTTGTGATTAAGAGGAAAAGGGGCAGGCTGTTTCAGACTGCTGTAAATCTCTTGAGAAAAGACCAGCACTCACATGTCCACAAAGGCTGCTCTCTTAGTGGGGACTTCCCACTGTGCTCAGTGTGCAACTGACACTGTGTGCACTTCTGTATGCCAGTGTATATGTGTGTCGCTCTGTAGGCTTTGTGTGGGGCTATCAGAGGCCATTTTGTGCCTGGATGGGTCCTTTACAAGGTTCACATCTCATGAGGAGACGCGCAGTAGGGAGATGTTTGAATACTGCAGTCCAAATACTGGAAGACTAAACAGCAGAGGAAGAGTGGTGGACAAATATCGCTCCCAAGAAGCTCTTTCAAATGAGCAAGCTTGGTCTTTACTATGGTAACATGGTAGGAGGAAAATGCTCTTCCCACATATAAAAAGATCATTATTTCCCATTTACTCCAGAGTTGAGAATACATTTAAGTTACATATTTCCATTTAGAGAGATCCCAGAACTTTCTAAAAACGTTGTCCGTATACGGGGTGGTGGTGTGTGCGGCAGATCTACATGGACTTTAGCAGCTGCATACTTTCTAGATATGCGGCATGTTGCCAACTTTTACCACAGGAGGTAAGCGAGGAAGCAGTGCTCAGCAAAATACAAAGTAAAAACATTTGTTGGTCACCATACTGACCTCATATCGGCGAGATTCCTAAGGTGATTTCAACAACTGATTGTGACTGTTCTGAAGTTAAAGCTGGGCAAATTTCATGCCTTCACTTATTGAGTCATATCAGCCAGGGATTACACAAAAGGCCGTTTATATGGTTATTACCAGAGGTGTGCCGTATTTAATAGAAAAAAATAAAAGTTTAAAAACTTGTACAGGAAGTTGTTGTGCTGCTAATATGCAGCAGTTCAGCCAACCCCAGGCCATGATCCTTGTGTTAAGCTGTTACTCATGTATATCATTGAGGTTGCTTGTTAACAACATTCATCCTGTTTGCTACACATGCTGACCACACAGGTTAGATCGTTGTTTCTCTTTGTGAATAGTCCATCTCCATCTTTTCTAATAGACCTGCAACTCTTGAACAGAGCAAAGAAGGGACACTAGACTTTCACACAAGATGAGAGAATCCAGCACTTTCCTGCATTGGTTTCATTTTACTTTAGATTGTAACCGCTGTGAGACAATCTGTAATTCATTTTGTTTCATTTCTTTTCAGTATCTCTTTAACTTTCATTCCAAAGAGGTACAAGACAATGGTTTTTATCCGGTGAAGCTGAGGGGGTGAGGGCAAGTTTGAATGTTGAATTTACAAAAGAGTAAGAAATAATTTTCCATACCTTTAAAAAAAATAGTAAAACTTAAAAAAAATGTAAACTTACAAAGTCAAAGCTATCTAGATGTCATTTTAGTAAACACGCTCATATGTTTAAATTGTGTTCCCCCTAAAGCCCACAATAAGTCACAAGACAGACTGCAAACTACACACATGCACACAACAGTGACCTCAGACTTTATCTAGTTGATCTGAAAAGAGCAGATATCATAATCACTGAGCTATGGAAGAAATTATTTACAAGACACCTTTGGAGTTGAGTTTTTAATGCCTTCCACTCAACCACTCAATCTCCATTTGACTGAGCACAGCCCCACACACACACACACACATACACTCTCTCATTTAGTTTATGTTGCATGTAATTTAGCTTAATAATAGATCAGTTCTTTTTTTATAGAGAAACTCTTCATACACTATGTTGCATTCTGAGTTAGTGCACATGCAGGTGTAGATAATTTGAAGGAGTTATAGATAACTAATATGTTATGGTGTGTGATTTCTATACTCACATTATCTCTCATCTCCTGCTCCACAGTAGGGGACATCATAATGGCACAGATGATGGTGACCAACAGGAAATAGAACGCATACATAATTCTGGTCCCAGTTGATTGTTTGATCTTCGGGCAGCAGTTACAGCAGCATGAGCAGGCCTCGGAGCCGCAGCAGCAAGCCAGCTACAGAGCAGACAATGGAAACAGAGACAGAGAAGAGAAAGAGAGAGACATGGGAAACTTTATCATTCATGTTAGAAAACCTTCCACACCGTCTGACACAGACATCAGACAATAAAAGGGGGAATTTTGAAATACACCGGAGATAGAGGGCAGAAAGGAGGGGAAAAAAATCCTTGAAAGATTTATGGTATTGAACAAAAATGCATGGGCTTCAAGATTCCAACAGTTTTGGAAAAATGAAAACAGGAGGAAAGCTTTGGATCAAAACAGAATCGTACTGGAAAAAACAAAAGTGTATCATTTGAGAGATTAAGTCAAAACTAAGTCACAGCTTATTTGACCTTCATTTTAGGAGACAAAAGACTTGTTGGCTGTTGTTCAGAATGGTATCGAGCCAAAATTGTGGAATAAAACTAAGTATTAGATAATGAAAATTGTCCAATGCAAGTATATTTGGGCCTTTCTGATGTAAAAAGACTAAAGACCCTTAAAGAAAGCCCCCATGAAACATTATCTTTTTTTTTTTTTACTGAGTCAGCTTCATTTCAGTTATAGAATCTAAGATACAGAAGTTGTTTCAGATTTCACTGCTTTATTTCACTTGTCTCTACAGATACGCGTCTGTGGCTTGGTGAGTAGGACCTTTTGTGAATCAAACACATTTTTTTGTAACTATATTTGCTTGGTTAATTACAGCTGTTTGTTTTTTTAAATATTGGTCAAAGGTTAACCATTATGGTTAATTTTGTGTGTAGCATTGTTGCGCAACCTCCTGGTACATTTTCTTCTCTCTAAATTCAGCTCTAATATTTCTGCCAGAAGACAAACTTATAGAAACTTACTGAACAGTGGAAAAGATCGGAACAGAAAACACAAGGAATGGCTACGCCTTTGCATTTTTCCTATCTTTGTTTTGATCATGAGGAACAAATTCCCCTCTCTCTTTCACAGAAGCAACTTTTGGTCCCTACAGACAGTGAAGTCCATTGTCTTAAAAACACACACATACACACTTAACATAGAGGCCCACACTGTTTCTTCTGTCAGGGCATCATATAGGAGGAGGATAAATACATAAAGGCATACCCAGCGTTCTATTTAGGAAAGAAGCAGCTCTATAATTATTCACAAGGCCTTTTTGTAGCCACCCCACCCTGCTTGTGTAAACCTCCTACTCTGCATACTGCAGACACACACTGCTGTGGCAAGAGCTTAAACTCTGCTGTTGACTTGTGGTAACACTGGTACCAGTACCGCGGCATTTAGACTAACCAGTCATTTTTATTTTTACACATTACATCGCTGGTTGCAATGGAGGTGACATGGAAAAGTGGAGAACATGTCAAAGCTTGCTTGGCAATGGTTATACTACAACAATATCCAGCCTCTAGGTATCGTCATTATCTGATTTGGTGCATTTTCTGCAAAAGACACTGATAAGTGTTTTCTAGATTAAATTAAGTTATTGCTGATGGTTCTTCATTATGGAATATACTTACTGTATATTTTCACTTAGTTTTTGTTAAATAAATAACGCATATCGGGTGTGGTTACCTAATCTTAACACCTGGTAAGGACCAGATGATTTTCACCATGTGCTGCCCTCATACGTGGACCTTGGAATTATACCTTTTTTCCTGACTGTGAAGTTGTCATGCATTTTGTGTTTATCAACGGATGTCATATTTAAAGAGCTTGTTTTTTTCCCCATCACAAACGCACAATAATACGGCAACTTTAAGGTTCAGTATCTTTATCAAGAACATTTTTAATTTGCTCATACTTTAACTGGTGATGGTGGAGATTCAACTGACTTTGAGATCAGTGGCAATACTTTCCATTAGCCACATAAGTGCGGGTGCGTTGCTCAGTGTGCACCAATGTCAGCTGTGACCTGGTTGTGCTCCAGATGCCAAGGAGGATATCATTAAAACACACAAGCACATGGTTAGGATCAATATGTCAATCTCTTTCCACATGACTTAGTTTCTTTACTTGCTCTTCCCAAAGCTCTCTTTAAGCGTCTTTCCTGAACAACCGACTTATTCTGTGGGGTTTTTTGCCCTCAAGTTGAAGCCTGCTCACCTGTAGCCATGCCTTTTTGGGGCTAAAAGCTGACTGATATATTTTCAACAACTCTAAAAGAGATGATCATGTAAAACCAGGACCCTATGTTTCCAACCAGTTCTCTATTAGAGCAGAGAAAATTTATTTCTATTCCTCCCAAATACAAAAGATGTGCTTTATGACGCTAACAGCCAAATGTACAAGATCTGATTTAATGCTTTCACAAACATGTAACCTTGATTTTATGCATGCGCCTTCTGGTCTCCATTTGACTACACACAGCTTAACAGGATAAGCTGTTTCCTTTGTCTCTGCTGTGCTCACATGTCTCTACCAATGGCCGATTAATTAACCACAACAGATTGCAAGAAAGTAGGAAAGACACAGAACAATTTAAGTTGTGAGGGTGTTTAGATTTCATTAGTTCGGGGGTGTTCCACCAGCGAGCTGCACACACAGAGGGGGCTAACAAACTTAAGCAGAGCTGACAGAGGGAGGTAGGGGGGGGGGGACCCAGGGAATGTCTTCAGGAATTCCACTGCACACAGATAGATACAGAAAGCGTATCCATGGTAACTCACGCTAAACCTACCCACATTATAGGCCATCCGCTGCCCGCCTGCCCCACCAGCATAATGACAGGTGGTTGGCGTGTCTGCAGTTCACGCCCCGACCTAAACATCAACTGCAGCCTCCCGGCAGCTTGTCATACTTCTCTCGCTACCCATCCACAGTCTCCTTCCATTGCAGATCAAGTCCTTTCTGTGCATGACTTGAGTTAAGTTTGGATTCTCACAACACAGGGATTGTGGAACTCTCACAAGACAAACACTTGTTTAGCTTGAAGCTACGGTTCACTCTCTTCATCTCAAATCCTCCCCCATCCTGTTACTTAGCGGTTTATTGTCGTCATCTTTTGTCCCGTTTTCTCTTATTTTCTCTTCCACACCCGTTCTTTGTTCTCTTTAGTTGCCCTTTACCCTTTTGCCACTTACTCTCTGATGCTTGGTTACCTTTCAGCGGTTTAAGGGGTGAGAACAAAGACAATGTCATCCCGTCATAAAAAACACACGCATGCCGAAATCAGAGTAAGCACTAAGAATACACAGGAGTAGAAAACTGCAAATAAGCAAATGCTGCACAGTCTTACATGTAGTAAATCCAAAGACCATATCTGAGTGTAGATTGAGCTTTTTATAAGAGAGCTTATGATAATTATCATGTTTTAACCCTACTTAAATCTCCAACCATTTATTACCGTCTCCCCACATCACTGTAGCGATGACAAGGATTTAAACATTTGGTGGAGAGGAAATGGAGGAGGTTACCTCAGTTAAAGCCACAGGGGTAAACTGTGCTGCACATAGCCGTACAGACAACTGCATACGCAATGCAAACAGGCCCGTCGCTTAAAATAGGTCACTCTATTACAGTATGCTCAGCAAATATAATCAGGAGGTCACATACAGAGCTAGTTAAGGAATTTCTCCTTCAGCAAGTCCATCTACCAACAAATATACATACTGGCTAGTGAATACATGGTCATCAGAGTTGAATACCAACAGCAGGATGAGGAAGCTATTCAGCTGGCGGTCACCGAAAAATGTTTATCAAAAGTATGAGACACAGCTGACACACCCAACAGCAAACATTTTTCTCTGGAATGAATGAGACAAAATAACTCGCAACGGACTTGGGCTCTGCAAACGACAACATGATAGGCCTATAGTTGAACACATCTTATTACTCCCTGTCCTACATCTTGTAAGATAATTAGGCTTTTTACACGACGCCAGCTACCGCTAGATTGAGCCGACTTCAGTGAATCATGGCAGACCAGCAGCTCAGATGAAACTGCAGACACACCTCATCTCAAATTACAACAATACCGAGCCGAGGGGGGGAATTTAAAAAAAAGGAAAAACCCAAGCAAAACAAATATCTTCAATATTGACAATAGAACACGAAACATGATCGTTCTCATTCAAGTTAGACCTTCTACAATACTTCTTATACAGTGACTGACAGATCCACCATTGTGTATCTAGCTAGGCAGCTGGATACACACAGCAAAAATGTATCAGTGCTCTGTTTCCTGTACACAAAGGTCTTCTCACTGGGCAAATATAGCCCCTGGCTACAACCAACAGCAAAAAAACTTCAGTCCACTGGAGTGAAAAGAGAAGAAAAAGAAGAACTGGGGAACCGTAAAGAGCAGAAAAATGAGGGCAGTGATATGACAATCTCAGCAGACAGAAGAAACGAACCGAACAAACACAAGAAGACAATCAGAATACGAGACAATATCAGATCAACAGATACAGGCTAATCCATCATCATGTTGCGTTTACGCAGGACTGGGCGCCTGTTTCACTTCCCCAAAGTGTTTTGTTTGTTTTCTTACTAGAATGAGGTTTCAGTAACACAGAACGAGACTAAAAGCATGCATTGCTGAGATTTCACACAGTTAAATCAGCACTTTCACCTCTTGCAGAGCCATCGTGACATAATGGTCAAGAAAGACATTATCAGTGCTGTGTGGTAGTTCAGAGGGAGACAAAGGGGATGAAGGATCGCTAGTCATGTCCCTGTGGGAAAACAAACTCCTGCTGCTGTTGCTGATCACAGCAAAATTCCTGAGGGGAAGTTGAAAATGGGCGACATTTCATATGTAATGTTGGCCAGTAACTCTAATCCTGTGACTAAACCGGAATTTTTTTTCTTTTCTATTTAAGTGACTTCCACTAATGTGTATTGGAACGGCTTTAGCTTAATAGATTATCAACACCTGTTGAAAGACCATTTACCTCCTTGATAGTTCCAGCTGTACTTTTTTTGAGTAGGACTGCTGTTTTAACACATTACACCTGCAATAAGCTGACTGTAGAATGGAAATTAATAATTAGATAAGAAAATTACTATCAATAATAAATGACCAAACCATTACTATTTTCGTCAAACTTTGGCTATTTACGCAGACAGTAATGACAGAGAGAAAGCAAAACATGGGTGACAAATAAAGGATTTTGAAGAAGAGATGCAGAACATGCCGAACCATTTTAATGATCCACAAGAGCGAAGTTTTTCAAAGTCTGAAATGTTTCGTTTTTTTTTTTAACTTAATGATAATTTATCAGAAGGATGCTTGCAGATTCATCATTTCTACCATCCTCCTGACTCCATTAGGAGGATGGTACCACATTTATACTCCTTTCAGACACCCATATGGTTCCAATCCTGTCCTGCATTCAGTCAACACTTAACACACTTTGGGCAACATTCAGTGTTAATCTGAGGCCTACCCCCCACCGTTTTAACAACCCAACATGGCATACGCTGCTGATCCCACTGAGAAATTACAAGCGAGCTGCTCCAACATCATGCCCACTCCTCTCTTTAAATTCAACCCAAAGAATGCCCACCCTCTTCTAATTTCTACCTTCAAGCCAAGGAAGAAAGACCACACATCAGCTTGGGCCTCTCTAAACCTCAAGTGTGTCTCTTATATCCGCATGCAAAAATGTTCATTGGAAGTATACAAATAATTAGAGACTATGACCATCTAAATGGGGTGTCTGTGGCTGGGATTAGCACACTACAAGCACAGCAACACACAAATGATCTCATTGTTTGCCCTTCATTTTCCCTTAATCCCACCCCATTTCCATCATTCTCAGGCCTTGAAAAGAACAGGAAATGGAAGTGAGCCCCCCCCCTTAGATGAGGGATGTGCATGTGTAATTAAATTCCTGCTCTGACCAGCTCAGCAGTGGTGACCCTGTGGTCAAAAACAATATGTTAGTTGCACAAAAGGACCCTTGGCAAAAAAAGAAAACCCACTCAAGCTCGCAGATATACCTCATGCCTATCTTTTTGATGGAATTTAAATGAAGGTATTGTTACTTCCACACAAACTGGTGATCTAATTCCTGAGAGAAACAAAAACAGTAGGCCTCATCTTTTTATGACCACTATTGTAGGAGGACGAGTATACTTCATACTTCATACATGTGGCTGTTGATTGAAGCAGAGACTAGAGGGTGCTCTTTAAAAGCTATGACAACTAGACAGAAGATAGCAAAAATGATGAATACATCTTTATCTCACATCCTTATAGGAGGAAAGCCCTGTCAACCCAGAATATTTTACAGTCAACATTCAGTTAGGTTACTTTTGATGTCAGCTCGTGGTACTGAAAGTGTCCTCATCCTCGTTATTTTTGACGTTACTTACATTGAAGTTATTCATCTGGTTCACTGGAGGAAATATCTTTTTTCCAGGCTGAGTTCATGACGGTAACTGGCGAGGGAAACTACCACGACACAGATAACTGTAGACAAACATTTAATGTAAAACGGCGACAAATGTTGATACAACCCGTTAAGAAAACAATAAAATAAAACCCACGAGCGTGTGGACACAGCACAGCTTCACTGGAGCGTTTGTTAACAACAATGAAAACAAGCTAAAAGTGTGAGCGGCTATTGTTCCTCACCTGCGAGATACAGCACGGAATACACATTCTGCTGGGACAAGATGAATAAAATCCGCTTTGGAGGGAGACAAACTCGGGGGTTTTCAGTTAATTTCTTCCTCTCCTACATGAAATCACCACTACACGGTGATCAACGCTTTCCTCCTTTTCTACAGCTCCGTCGTCCGCCCGCCTGCCTGCCTGGCCGCGGCTGTATCTCCTCCCCCCCCCCCTCTCTATCTCTCCTCCCACAGCACGTCGCGCGCTGCTTCCCCAGTGAGCATCAAAAGCTAGTTGAGACATCAAGAGTGTGGAAGTATGTTGTATATAAAGTCACAGTATGATACATTTACAATAAACGTTATGCCCTTTGCTTAACATTTCAACCTGAATTAAAAGAGCAAGAAATTAAGGCATCAGCTCAATACCAATGATCAGAGACAGAACATGGATACATGTGAAGTGTTCCTCTTTATGCTTGTTTAATCTGTTTGATTTAAAAAAAAAAAAAAATTTTTTTTTACCGTCCCTTATCTTCTTTCTGGAGTTGCTATTTCTTTGTTTTTGTGTCATTTCTTACATAGTTTTGACAGTGACATTGTTCAAGGGCAGCATCTGACTCTGGACCGTTGGAAGGCAGGAAGCCCATCCAGCGATCCATCTTTGGGAGTGTAAAAAATGTCTATCTTCACTGTCATCTACTCACAAAGGTTTTTTTTAACCCTCATATAAATAATATGACAATATCTCATGAACTAAGCTCCATAAATATTCTCTGTACAAAAAGGGAAATTCTGCATAAACTCTGCTGTATTAATCATCCCATGTCAGTTCCCCACACAGGTGATTCTTACTGAATCCTACATAAGTTTCATTTTCCCCAAAAGCTCATGACTGGCAACAGTATGGCGGTAGCCACGTGTTGAGTTCATTAGTGGCCTTGACATGGCCTGCACTGATAAGACTGCTACTGCTTTTTCTGCCTGTAGCCTATTGCTGTTTTGCCAAAACTGTCACATGACTCAGTCACCCCCCCCCCACGAATTTTTTTGGGGGGATTTTTTTTTATCCCAGTGACATACAACTGTAGCATAATTGTATGCATATAACTGCAAATGCTAAAGCAGGTGGCATTCAGAATATATGATTCTGCAGTAGAATCAGAAAAGACATGACTAAACATGAAGACTCATCTCTTCCTTTTCCCTCATCTTTTTCTCTGATCGGGTTTGACAGGAAACCAAAAGGGCAGCACAGTGTCTGCCACAGCATCAAGACTCTGACATGTCAGATTGTGTCAGATTACAGTGAAGTTGAAGAAAAAGACATGGAAGGAAATATATCTAATGGCACTATCAAGCCTGCAGGGTTACCCTACCCAGACAGGACTTTGTCTCTCATACAGATTCCCCCTTAACCTAAGAAAACACAAGAAGAAGACAAAGATATTCATAAACGTGACCCATTTCAACTTAACATAGTTGAAGAGCTGGAGACAAAATCATAACAACAAAGATCATATGCACACGTGCACAATTTATTGGTCTTGCATACAAAAAATAAAAATACATCTACATGAAATAAATCAGCCTTAATATCTTAGTTTTTTTCTTCTTAAGTCTTCTTCTTAAGTTCTTAAATAAAAATATTCCAACAGGCTCCCATGGTTTAGACATCAGTGAAGAACCAGAGCCAACACTACTGACCATAATGTCCGCTTCACATCAGTCGCCGGACATAAACAGCACTGTGGATACTCCAACCTAACCTTGGTGCACAATCCCCATGGCTACAACTTCTAAAAAGTCTTAAAGTCATCTGAGCCAGCCTCAGAAGGTTTCAGACTTTTTTTCATTCCAGTCAAAAATCCTGAGTAATGTGGAAGCTGAGCCATGCAGCACATTGATCCGGTACCATGTGGTCAGAAAACGAGTTTCTTCTTCGTCACAGCTGTAAAACATACAAACAAGATTGGTTAGAAAGGGCTTAAAAAGACTGCATTCATCTATGCTATGAATACAACATCCATATAGTGTTTCTATAATACAGGTTTCAAAACAAGCCTATAAATGAGTAATCTGTGGAAAATGTCCATTTACTGTAAGTGTAATGAAAGTCTCTTTAAAACAGTGCAGTACAGAACACAGCAAACAGTCAAACCCAGATATTTACCAAACCACAGGAGGAGCTGTGATGGCTTTGAACCTCCCAGAAACACCAAGGCTCTACTTTACTAAAACATACCTTCCCACCCTCCACTAAACTGTGCATGCAGTTTCGGCTTCATGATATTCTGGATTTCTAATTTTAGGTATAGCCAACACCCACTGAAGTGCTAGGTTCCCTCCAGTGGTATATTAGATTTACTGTATAACCTTAGAGTGCGTGAGAACTGGAACAGTTTATTAAGCAAAAATTCAAAACATGCTTTGTAAAATGTTGGTTCTGTCTGGGATGTCCTAAAACTTCCACCTCCTTTCAAAATCTAAATAAAATGTGTTGCAGAAACCTGCAACTTTTACAACTCAAATCCCTGCATAAACCAGGGGTGTCAAACATACAGCTTGGGCGCCGGAACTGGCCCCATCAGCGGGTCCAATCAGGCCCACAGGATGAATCTGATAAATGTGAAAATAACAGAAGACTGCAATTTTTTTTTCATAAAAGTAACTGCAATGTGTTATTTGTCCATATGATGCTGCTGTTATGTTTAAACACTTTTCGAAGCAAAGGGATAACTAATAATAGATAACTAATACATTTTATATATATTTTAGATCTCACTTCAGCTTGTTTTATGAGGCGAGTCGGTTCAAGTGGTCAGAATTACTACACAGATATGGAAATGTACAGGTATGTACATTCAAAATAACTCCTAGCTCTTGAAAATTTACTGTAATCATAATGTGAAATACTCCCCCCCCCGTTTCAAATAATTGTAAATAAATGTTTTGTGATTTGTAGATCAATTGTGATTTGTGCTGCATGTATAAATAATAAACTCAGGGAAAAAATAGTTGAAACAGCACAAATTTTTCTCAAGAAATTTCAGGCTGTTTATAATTTGTTTTCTAAATGGATTGTTCACTGAATATAAACATCTTGATAATATTTTGTACTTTTTTGCACTTAAAAAGGGACATTTTTGGGAGTTTTTGTTGTTTATAGGTTATTAAAATGAAATTGTGCTGTATGTGGCCCCTGACCTAAAAAGAGTTTGACACCCTTGGCATAAACAAATTAATGAAGATATTACTGAATAGCTTTATTTAATTAAGCTTACAAAAGTGAACCATGGCCAGTGTGGTCTTTGGTGATCAAGGATAAACTTAGCTCTTTTGGACTTAAAAATGCAAATATACGCCAGTAAGTTTTCATTACTTGTCTCCAGGCCTTCTATTTTTCGCTTGAGCCCAGCTGTTTCCTTTTCTTTCAAAGCCTCAGCTGAGCAGTTTGGTCGAGGGAGCTGGGGACCAGGAGTTGGACCTGGCCGATTACTGAAGTACCTCATCTTTAAAGCCTGGAGGAGAACAAAGAACAACACTATTAACAAGAAAGAAAAAAAGAAAGAGCCTCTCATGTGCTGCTCATATACTCAAATACAAAAAAAGGAAACAGGCTAGATCCCACATTATGTGGCATTATATTCTTTCTGGCCTTTAAAAGTAGCTTTAAAAGAATTAGCCAACTAAGATACAAGTATGAGCAGCTCCTGCGCCTCAGTATGTCCTTTACCTGAGTAGCTGTGGTCCTTGTTGAGGGATTAAAGGTAAAGAGGCCCTGAAGTAGCTCAAGTAAATCGTCACCAGCTGCGCTAAATATGTGTTCCAGAGGTGTGCCTGGAAATATTTTGAAGGACACATAGTCTGGTAGACTACTCATTCCCTGCAGAGACATTTGACAAATAAATGTTTATAACAATCCTCACATATAACCTAAATAAAGACAGTCTTAACTGGTGAAAATAGATACCAACAGGCCATGTGTCCTCTGTAGGTGTTCCAAGAGCCTCAAAGATTTTAGTCAGCTGGTCAAGATCCGAGTCTCCAGCAAGAAAAGGTATCTACAGCAAAGGAGCACATTAGCGTGGAAAGAATAACAGAATCAGGTTATAGTGTGAATATCTGATTGAGGTAAGAATTATGTACCCGAAGCAGCAACTCTGCCAAGATACATCCCACTGCCCACATGTCAACGCCCACACCGTACATCCTGGCACCAAACAGGAGCTCAGGAGAGCGATACCACCTGGGAAAGAGATCAGAATTTTGTTACCACAAACAGCCAGCTTAAGAGTCATAAATTTGACTCCCTTCTATTAAAAAAAGGACTTATGTAAAAGACTGGATCAACACCAACATGTTTCGACTGTTTGCTTTTCTATGGCCCTACATTCAGTTAAATATAAAACATTTTTTAGATTCATTCATGAATTTGTATCTGTATCACGGTAAAAGTTCAGACCTGGTAACAACTTGATGTGTGTAGACTCTGTTGGGGCTGCCAAAAGCTTTGGCCAAACCAAAGTCAGCCAACTTCAACACTCCACTGCCATCTAACAGCAAATTATTGGGTTTCAGATCCTGGACATTCAGAAAAGCAAAATATGCATTATAAAGTATGTGTGTACATATTTAGAGTGTGTATGTGCGTGTATTAGTGTTCTTACCCTGTGTAGGACCCAGTGTTGGTGCATATACTCTAATCCCTGTAAAGTCATGAGAATGTAGGCTTTGATGTTGGCTGGAGTCAAAACCAGGCTTGTGTCTTTGATTATAACCTTTACAAAAACAAAAGAAAAACCAAGAGTCTTAAGGAAAGCTGGATATCTGACAATGAATAATCTTTATCCAATACCTCATACTTTCACAGAGATGTAGGCAAAGCATTCACAATTTACTTGCACTTATTTGAGCAGATAAAAAGACTAAAATGAAAAGGCATATTTGACGAAGTGAGAGCAGCCAGATCAGAGACAAACGGAGCGGTTAAGACTTAACATTACCCCGAGAACCCCAACAGTTCCACCAGCTCTGAAAACACTAGTTACAGTGTCCTGCTATGTCATATTACAGGCAGAAAAACCCCCCAACATCTGTTGCTGATAAGACCATTCAACCATAAGTAAGTATGTTGGGTCTAACAATAGGCTCTCAGCATCAGTGAATAATATGAACCTCATATTTTTGCCTCATGACTTTCGTTATCATCTGTTGTCTGTCAGCCGCTAATGGTATAAATTAATTCTGAGAGCCAAGAGCAAAGTGATATTGATTTTTTTTAAAAGCATGTTTATCTTGTTTTGGATCGTTCTGTTGAGATCTGATGTATTAGAGGAAGGTGCCCATCTGAAACTGGTTTGTCCTTAGGAAAGACAATGATAAAAAGAAAACAGGCAGGGGACAAAGATATAAATGTCTTTGTGAACCCGTAGAGAATAGGTCACTCTACCCTCTTTGTCATTCTGTTCATGATTTCTTTCCTTCTTTAACACATTTTATACATTTATAATCACAGTTGTCAATCTTTTGATCATTCTTTTTCCTGCTTTAGCCATTCACAGCACCAGCAGCTGAACATAGCTGCAAACAAATTAAAAATCACAGCTGCCACACACACTTCAAGTAATGTAGCACAAGAGTAATGTAGCATCATTTTTTACAGTTTTGGACCAACTTAAAATCCCCAAATAAAACAGCAAACTGTAAAATATCATGTTCTCATGAGATGATGGTCGTTCATATTTTAGTTAGATTTTAGACTATACTATTGTAAGGCAATTGACTGTAAGATGCTCCTGTAAATAATAAGCAAACCAAAAGAGCTTAATCTAAAAGTTTAGTTTTTTTCCTCTTCCCCATTTAAAAGCATCCTGAAAATTATTTACATTAAATCATTTCACACGCCAAATAAGAAAATTCTTCAACAACCGTTTAACATCTACATATGTGAAGGTTCCCATTATGTTAATGCACAGTCGGGTAAAATATTCCCAAAACCTCTTTTTCAAATTCACCACAAAGGTCCCTTGTGGTCTGACCATTTCCTCCCTGGACTAGAGTTAGAAAAACAAACAAACAAAACAAAACAAAAGAGAGATTGTGAAAATGACTGTCAAGGATACGTGTGTCTTCATTCTCGACACACACATTGAGCTACTGTGTTCAGAGTATCCAGAGGCCTGTCAAAACTTCCTAAAAGTGAGAAACATTCCTCTACATTGATGCTCATGACAAAACAAAAATGTACATACACTGCTGTTAAATGCTATAAGAAAGAACAATGGCAATTATATGAATTCAAATGTTTTTGATTCATTCAAAAAAAGGGGGGGTGGGAGAGGGGAGGAGCTGTATGGAAGTTAATTTGTACAAGTGTAATGAGAGCAGATAATAGAGCTAAAGAGGAAAAACCAGTCCAGTATTATCCAACAAAAGGTCAATCCTCACCTCCAGGTCTGTTTCCATGAAATCAAACACCAGGCTGATGTTTGATTTATGTCCAAATGCATCCAGCAGCTTTAACACATAACACAAAGACATATGGTTAAATGAAAAACAATACCATTCACATAAAAATATGGTCATGTTAAAATATGTTTATATAAATCATTAAATATATAACTACCCCAATGATGTTTGGATGATGCAGCTCCTGCAGCAGCTTGATCTCTCTAAGAGCAGTCCGATTTATACCTACAAATAATTAGCTGCATAAACATAATCTGCCATGTGTGATTAACATGTGTGTACCACAGAGGTAGTAGTCACTTACCATCTTTAGCCTCAGTTCTGTGGCCAACTTTGATCTGATAGAACCAAAAAGTTTTTTGTGAGACATCATAATATTCCATTGACAGTCAAATACAAAAGTATACAAACTGCATGTACCTTTTTAATGGCAACTATTGTGTCAGTCACTTTATCCCTGGCTTTGTACACTGTGGCAAACTGTAGAAACGGAAAAAGGGGAATAAGTAGAGTAACACAAAGGCTTAAAATATGTTTTTCCTTCATCATTTTTTTTTAAAATAAAGAATGTTTTTATTAATTAAATACAAAAATGCACAATAGTAATGACTTAAACAGAATAACAGAAAAGGCACAATAATTTACTTAAAAATCACACTGTGCCATGAAAAAAATAAAACTGTTTCATAATTTCTACTGTGGCTGAAATTAGGTCTTTTCCCTTAAATGATTTCAATGTGTTCCAACACTTTATCGCGTCTGCTGTGAGCAGCATGCAGCAGCGACGCTTTGTTGACATTAGCAACCAGCTAACACTTGGTAGCTAGCTATAAAGCAATGTACAGAGATGAGGAAACAACCTGAGCACGAACAAAGCCATCTTTAAAATCATTCAAATATCCCTCAGCCTACCTGACCCTCCCCGAGAAAGTCTAGTTTTTCGTATCGCTTGGCTCTAGCTTTTACATCAAGCGCCATGTTAGCTAACAGTCAGTTTTAGTAACAGACACTTCCTGCCTTGTTAAAGGTCTTGTAGTTGTAAGGACTGTTTCCGGGTTATAAAACAGGCTTTAAATTGACCAACAGCACCACCTATTGATTTGACTTGTTTAATACCGAGAGCAAAGCAAAAGGGCATGGAGGGAGAAAAGGGTCTCAGTTAAACTGAATTGTTGATTTGTGCACAGGTTTGGGTCGTATTACTATGGCATAAACTATGGACATAATTACATAGATTTTTGTGGCTGCTGATGTAATCCACTCAGCTATATCTATAATCATATTCATTCTAATATAAATAAATTTTATCTGACAATGTAGCACCTTTGTCAGCTTTTTGTGCCTACATATTATATTAAATATTAATAAAGAAAATATACAAAACAAACAAAAAAATAAAGTCATTTATAGCAGCACGAGCAACGCTGAAACCCCGCCCTTTTATGACTTGAGGAATGGTAAAATGTTTTGCAGTCTTAAAATACTTATAATTGAGAGATGTAATCAAGTAATCTTTTTCAGTGTAACCATAGGCAATAACTAATGCACTACCATCTGTATTTAGAATGTAATCTGTATTACTGTATCTGCATTACTGTTATTTTAGGTAGTCTGTCAGGCTACTACTTATGTCACAATAATCCTTTAAAGGCAGATATCTTAATCAATGAAAGAAATACAAATATAAACAGATCTAATCTATCTCTGCCATATCTAACATTTTGCTTTAATGATGCAAGATGCAGTATTATTTTCCTCACAGTTAGCCTTTTCTCCTTTATTTTTGCTCCTACCAGTTTTGACATTGGTCCCCTGAGAGTCTCCTCTGTCAGTTAGAAAGGGTTTGTGATCCATGCACCACTGAGCACATCTCTACATCCCATCTCCATTCACAGTAAGATACCCTCACATCCCACAGGATTAAGCATGGCTCCTCTCCTTTGACCCTTCTTGTCTCCTGCCTCAAATGCCCACATTCACACCCACCAATTGACACACACACGCACACACACACACACACACACGCACACACACACACGTACACATGGATACTGCACACTCACCGCTGACTTTCCTTTTGATAATAAGTTTGACAAGAGCAGTGTGGAGGATCAGCAGGCCTAATACACCCCTCATTCCCCCTCACATGTATGCACATTTATAGTCTGACAGCTCACAGATGTGACTGACAGTATGTGCCTATGCAACCATGCAGAGGAGAGGAATGAAGAGACTAAGAGAAGAGAAGACAAGACAAGAGTAATTTGACTTTTAGATAATCCTTTAATGACACAAAAGTCCAATTGAAATTAAAACACACATGACTGCAAACATAAAACCCATGTACATTACATATTTACAACCCCCCCCCCCCCCCCCCCCCCCCCCCCCCCCCCCCCCCACCC
>JAOXYM010000012.1:16313726-16324686 GCA_028567055.1 Leptatherina wallacei | reverse complement strand
AGCTTCCTTAAGAAGTAAAGTCTGCTCTGTCCTTTCTTGTAGATGGCCTCTGTGTTGCATTTCCAGTCTAGTCTGTTATGTATATGTGAAAGTGAGTATGTACATGTGCAATTATCGAAAACAGAGAACTTGAATCCTGCGAGGAATGGCGACACAATTTCTTCTCTAAATAGCAGTGGGCTTGCAGAAGTGTAGTCTTCTCCGTGACAGCAACATTGTCATTTAGTTGTGTATTTACGTGCATGAGTTTTTTTTTTTAGATTTTTATGCATGTGTGTAGCAATGCTGCTACACGCGTGTGTAAAACAGTTCAGACGCTGGTTTTTCCAGACCAGCTCGTAAACCACATCTGGGGAAAGAATTTAGATTCCTTCCCTCTGTCTTTCTTTGCTGCCTTTCGTTTTCCCCCCTGTGTGATTCCCTCCCTCCTTCCCTGCTCTGGTGAAAAGAAGAAAATAAAAGGACAGAAGTCAGCTTCGTTAGTTTTTTCTTTTCTTCTTAAGTTTGTGTCCTCAGGCTAACTTCAGCCTGGCTTTAGAGCAGAGAAAAGGAATGTCTTATTTTGCACTGATCACTGTGGTGCTTTTCATGACTACTTCAGATCTGCTGCTGGGATAGAGCAAGTGTGGATGGGAGGGATGGATGGAGAGAGTAAAGTAGGAAGCAGGGAGAGAAATGGCAATTGATAATGGAAATTGAAAGTACATTTATTTAAGGTAGAAAATACAAAATGGGAGCCAGGCAGCATGCCTCTGCACCTCTGTGAGCATCCTGTGTGTTTACCTTTACTTTTGGTTGACAGACAGTGATGTTGTGCTGAGAGGTACTATCGGACTGGAAGATGTAAAGATGACGAGTTGCCTTGCCATTTTATTCTCTAATCATGTCATTCATCTGCTCTGTCCACAGACTGTCCCTGGCTTCACTGTGTTCCTGTGGGACAACAAACGCAACCCCAGTAGCTGAATTTATACCCAACCAGTCAACCGGACCACTGCTCTCTGTTTTCCTATTGGCTGGCTGACACAGCTTCCCCGATCCTGATTGGCTCTGGCGGGAGCGTGGATGGAGCCAAGGGATCTGGTTGGCTCAGCCCGACCCAAAGAGGCGGACCTACAGGGAGGTAGGGTGGGGCCAAATGAAGTGGACCGGCTAGGAGCAGGTGGCATCGGCTTGGTGCGTGGTGATGATGTGATTAATGGTGGCGTCAGTGAGGGGGAGGGCTTAGAGGAGCAGGGGGAGGGGCTTATGGAGGAGCAGGAGTTTTCCATCAAGGAAGCAAGTTTCCAGGAAGGAAGTCTAAAGTTGAAGATACAGACCACCAAGCGCACCAAGAAGCCCCCCAAGAGTCTTGAGAACTATATTTGCCCACCAGAGATCAGGATGACCATAAGACCTCCAATTGGAGAGGGCAAAGGAGGACGGCAGGGGAGAACAGGAGGAGGAGCAGGAGCAGGGCGGGGCCCAAAGGACGAGGAGCGAGGACCCCCTAGAAAAAGGGTAAGACACAATTCTTGCTTACTCTTATGTGTTTAGAACGAGTGTAATTAGATGTAATGTAAATTAGTTTTTGTAAGTTTGAGTGAAAATCTGCTTCCGTCCATCTCTTCTTCCTTCCACGGTTTGGTTACAAAGAGTCAAAGTTTGCTCTGTAATTGAAACCACTCGAACCGAGATCACACACTGATACACACAAACAGACGCACACAACACACACACACATACACGTAGCAGCTGAGAATAGGGCTGACACAAGCAAGTGACAGCTGGTGTCTGCCCTCTCCATTTGTGGTCATACACACAGAGACCTTTCCTTTCCCCTCTCCTCATCTCTCGTTTCCTCTCCTCTTCTCTCCTCTCCTTTAATGAAATCTGCCATTGTGGACCACAGCCTTCACCCTCCTCCTCCATCACCCTTCACTCACTAAACTGGTTTTCAGAGTGTGTGACACTGTGTATGTACAGGTCCTTGGGGGAATCTAGTATTTGCGGGTGTGTTGACCTACACAGCGGTGTGTGTGTCCAAACCTGACAGTCATTTCAACGGCACAGAGCTTGACAGACCCAGCAGGACCAAAGGCATCATGTTGTCTACATGGTGCTGAGTTGCATTTTGCTGTGTCGTTCTATGGTCTTGTGGTTTCCATTCAACTTTAAGGGGCCTGTGAAGTAATTGGCCCCTTGGTTGTAATTTTTACCAATCATCAGCTTAATCTCTATTCATTGTATGATTTGGGTCAGTGTGACCCAGAGGTCTGATGATAATTGTGGGATGTTGGTCAAATTGTTTGTGACTGAGGGAAATTTCTTTTTTAGGCATGCTTCTTGTGTTATTCATTATTTCTCTATTTATTTGTGCTTCTTAATTACAGAATCATTTCATTTGTTTGTGACTGTTTGTAGATGTTAGATTAATAACAGTGGAGATTCATAACCAACAAGGATGAAACCATAGCTTTGTATTTATGTTTACAGCGTCCTTATAACAATTGGAAAACTTGCTTGGAAAGAAAATATAGTGCTGTTGCTTTGTAGCTGGCAGAATTTAGCTCAATCTCCAGCCAGAATTCCAGCTAGTTATCTGCATGATATGTACACTCACCACAAACAGACTGTCTGAACTTCCTGTATCGTTGTGTAAATAAAGCATGAAAATAAAGTGTTTACTACAGGAAAATGTTCAGTGTTATCCATTAGTTAGCTGAGTGGGCTGAGCCCAACTCTCTTATGTTTGGGAAGCCATTCCTAATTTGGTGCCATCAGCGCCTAATTGGGAAGCCCACTGCTTGATGATGATTGACAGAGGTTGTCATAGTGACAGGATGGAAAGCTGGTGTCTGTTGAGACTTGTGGTTGATGGAGGGGTAGGGAAGCAGAGTGGAGAATGTGTTGATGTTGGTTCAGATCGGTTTCAGCCCCTCATCCCGTCTGCTCTGTCCCTCAATCACCCCCAATCACCCTCCCCCCCCCCCCAAAATCCTTTCCCTCCATCCACCCATCACCTGCCACCCCAAGGGTGTAATACAGGCAGGCTCACTGGAGAGGAACGGGTTAAAGAGAGAGGCTGGGCTGTCTTTCTGTCTCCCTCTCTTTCTGCGTTCCTGTGTGTGTGTTGAGGTTAAATACTCTCTTTGTGGTGGATGTGAGGCTGTGTGTCAGGAGGGGAGGTGAGGTGGGGAGCAGATGGACAGCCTCTCAACTCTCTGCTTTATTGTGTCCACATCTACTCTTTCCCGCGCTCCCTCTTTATCTTTTTATCTGTCTGTCTTTCCACACTTGTCCCTGCCATCTTTTCTTCCCTCAAGTCTTCCTCTTTTCACTCACTCTTTTTCATCACTCCTTTCTTCCTCTTTCAGCCTCTCTTGTCTTGTAGCAGATGGCAGCGTGGGGCAGCAGAGCAGAAGCCAGAGTATGAGCAAGAGAAGAGGAAAGGAGAAGGGGGTTGTGGAAAGAGGTGGAGGAGGAAGAGAAAGGAGGTGGGGGTCAGGCATATGGAGAGCCTGGTTAAGGGGCCCCCTCAGAGGGAGTGTGTATGTGCGTGTGGTAGTGTGGTGAATAGAGGAGGGGGAGAGGCAGGATACAATAGAAACCCATTAGGACAGAGATTTGACTCTAATAGACAGAGAAGGGGAGAGACAGACAGACGATAAGAAGGCAAACGCGTACAAAGATGTGGAAATGTGTGTGTTTTTTTGTCATTCTCTTGTGAATCTGCTCGTGTCCTCTGTTCTTGTATTGCATAGTTTGCAGAATGTGAGAAGATGTAAATGGAGGGTTATGTAATTACTTGCAATTCACTGATTTGTTGGTAAAAGTAGACTAGAGTTGGTGCTGGCATTGTCTAAGAAATGGATGTAAACATAAAATCACACTCTGTTTGCCAGTACAATACACCATATTTACCTCATGCACTGCTATTTGAATCTGTGTAAAATTGATGTGGCACATAGTTGTGGGAGCAGTGCTCCTGGCATGGATTATTCCACAGTGCAATGCATCACATTTAATAGATTCAGAACTAAGGCTCGTGTGATTCTATACTGGTCAGTATCGACACAAAAGGCTTTTTTATTTACTTCCAGCATTAAGGGAAATTTCTGAGTAGCTATTAAATAGCCAGTTATGAATTATTCAGAAAAAACAGAAAGGAGAGGAATAAAATGTGTAATTTCCTTGTCTATAAGGGAATCTCCCTCTTTTATCATCTTCATAGCAGGCATTTACAACCAGGGGAGTCATTGAGCAAGTGGATCGTGTCAGGGGACAGACTCACATACACACATTAACAGGATATGATGGGCTCCCCTTTTCTGTCTCCAGCTGACATCACACACATGCTGAACGTCCTCTCACACACAGCTCTTTGTCTCGGCATGCTGCGTGTGTTTGGAAGATGAATGTGTGTGTTTTAATGGATTGGATCCCAGGTCAACTGCTGCATCACTCCTCCAGACATGCATGTCACAAGCAGATAGACCCGCAGTTATTGGTCCAATGCCTTCACATGGTGGAGCATGCGCTAACTAAAGGGCTCCCTTTCTGTGCCGCTCACACACATACAAAAACACACACAAATCATGTCGAATGGTGATTGCAGTTAGAGAGAGTGTTTTCCTGGTTATCTGTCCAGTTCCCTGGACGTGCCAAATGTGGCTCTTAATCCATTTCACTATCTGTGGGGAGAGATAAGCCAGAGCTTTTCCAGGAGTCCAGGCCAGGCTGTGTGTAGTTGTTGTTGTTCTATGTGTGTGCGCTTTAATGTGTGTGTATTAGCGGGTGCATCCAAAAGCCTGACGCTAGATACACACTTATCTTGTCTTGACAGCCCTTCTGCTTGGTGGTCCTCCTGGCTATGTGTGTGTGTTGTTGCTTGGTGGTCTCCCAGCAGTGTTTGGGATTATTATTTGTTAGTCAAGTGCATTCACAGAGAAATTAATGCTGCCACAGTCACCACGCCAAGTGTGTGTGCATGCAATATGTGCACATGTATGTGTATGAAATGGTAGGCCTTTTGATGTGAGCTTTTTTATCCCTTTCTGAGATGGCGGTTGGTGACCTAAGGGACTTGATGAGCTCATAAAATAGGAGCGTGCGTGTCAGCTTGTGTGTGATGCATCATGCTTACCCACAGAGAGCAATCCCTGACTGATTTATGAATATGTATGAATATGAAATGATCACCTCTGATATGGCCTGACCAAACTGTCATATTAGACCATTTCTGGTGTCTGTCATTGTGATTAGAAAGCCAGACTTTAATTTTGGTGTCTGCTTGTGTGCCCTCAGTGTGCAGCCTTTGAGAGTATGAACTGAAATGCTTTAAGGGGCGTTTCCCACTCATAGATGGGGGGATGGGACATGTGAATGTGTTTGTGTGCATGCGAGCTGGGGAGGGGTGAGTGATTTAGCACCACGGAAACACCAGCTGTCCATCTGTGTCTGACCCCCATGCACACTTGAAACACACACCGACACACACACACACACATACGCGCCTCTTAGCATCTTGCCTCTGATCTGCTCTTCGCTATCTCTTAAATCTTAAGAAAGTCCAGTCAAAACACAATCTGTTCACATGTCTTTCACCTGCCAAACACACACACACACATAACGACACACAGCAGTCATATTTCCATCTGGATGGAAATGCACCCTAATTGCCCAAACCAAACCGTGATCTAATATTAAACCAAGTCTCTTGGCTGAAATGTAATGTTTTAGATTATGATAACTTACTAACGTTGGTCCCCCAAAAATGAGGTGGGTCCCTGTAACACAGATCATGCCTCTAGAGAATGAAAAATAATAACAGTTCACTCATCAACTCTGCAGTAGCGCTCTTTGCTGCATCCACAATGAATGACTCTGCAAGGTCACTCCTAGTGAGCACATGTACATGCACACACACACAGACACACACAGTCACACAAAGGAAAGCTGGAGGGCGGCAGAAGAAGAAGAGGTGAACTTTGACCCCGCTGGACATTCAAAAGCTGAGGTGATGGCTGAAATGCAGTTGTGCAAGCCACAGTGTCTGCATGCGCGAGTCTGCCGTATTGTTTGTTTGTGCGAGTGGGTCAGGGTTGAGACAACTGGAGTCTGGCCTTTGCTTTCTTACCCTCAGGGCTGGATTTGGTATATGCGAGTGCGTGTGTGTGCTTGTGTTGACCATTTGGTTGGAACTGTAGCTAATTTCTCAATCAGACACACACATACCATCTTCTCAATCCGTCCCAAAGGTCAAGACCTATTCATTCACCATTGTGTCCAGTCCCAGTGGGTTGCTGTTCCTCTCCAGGCAGATGCAGGGTGACTACAATAGCCAGTCTAGTTTAAGGTGCTTTTTAGTAAAGACCCGAGGCACTTGCATTTAAATAAATGCCAAGGACTCTGTCAGGAACCAGTTTGCCATGAACATGCAGTACTGTTGTTGGATCATTTTTAGTTTAGGGAAGTCACGAAGTTCGAGATGGCTTTCAGATGATGACGATTTCATCGAAATAAATTTAGATACAAAATGTGATGAAATAAATATATTAAGTGAAATTTATGGGAACATAAGCCTATACTATGAGATGACTCTATGCAGCTTCAAATTTAGTTTGTTGGACAGCAGTTGACTTGACTCACTTTACTGTGGGATGATCTGGAGGGCAGCCATGTTTGAAATCCTCTGGATTCATGGATGATGTTGAGTCACAGCATCATTATCATCATGCCTCTGGTGACTGCGTTATCTCCATCATGCTTCTGTGGTTAGCCAGTGTGTATTTGAGGAGCAGTGTATTCTGTGGTTTTAAGCAGAGAATCAGCTGGAACAGAGGGCAACATTTGGTGCAGGGAGAGCAGGAACAGGGTTGAGGAGTCAAAGAAAAGGAGAAGCAAGAGCAGAGTATTGACTTTCACTATGTCTCACTAAGTGCGTTTGTCAGTGAAATCTGATGGCCCCATCAGCTGTCTGAAACATGCCTGAGTGTGTGTGTGTGTGTGTGTGTGTGTGTGTATTTTTGTGTGTCTGAAAGAAAAAGACAGTGTTCAATAGTCAAAAATGTAGTACTGGTCAAAATGATAAGCTTTTCTCTACCTAAATTATATAAGCTAAAAAATTGGAAATAGTGATTTCTTCTTGTTGAGACATAGAAGCTTCTTGCACTTTCCTGTTGGTAGTTTCGGCTTTTCAATCTCTTTAAAGTTTGCATGAGAACTTTTAGTGATGACAGATTTCAACTCTTTCCAGTTGTTTTAAATAGGATTTAGCTTTAGATTGATCACTGGTCCATTTAAAGCTTTGTGTCGTTCAACTATGCTATTGAATGTTTGCTTCACATTGTTATCCTGCTGAAATATCCAAGAGCTTTACTTCAGATTTAATTATCTGACACTGAGTCACATATTACTCTGAATGCCTTAATAATATTTATATTAGATCATTCCTTTTGATACAGCCAAAACATCCAGTATACTTAGTGTTGTCATCTATAAAGAAATGAATGTCCTGCATTGCCAAAAAGCTCTACAATGGTTTCCATAGTTCATAAAAAAGGCCACATTAAGAATGCATCTAAGCTATGAAAACTTTTACAAACATTAGTCCTGCTCTTTTGTGCTTCTCCTTAAGAAATGCTGGCTCTGTCTTTTTTATTTACATGGAGCCTTACCAGGATCAGTGCAGTGTATGGTACAGGCTGAAACCAGTGCTCCAGATTGCTCCTGGTGTGCCTGAAGCGCTTTAATGTCTTGCAGGGTGTTTTTTTTTCTTTTTCCCACATTCCATCCCAACCTTTGACTTCTGTCATTGAATTTCTTCCAAAGACTATGTGCTGGAAGAGTTATTTTAGAAATAAACAAGTAGTAAAAAAAACAACAAACAAAACAGATCTTTACTGGTTATAGCCTTTGGAATTATGTTTTATGACAAAAGTATTCCTGATGCTCTTTGGAACAATTCTTTTTGTCCATTGCAAAAAAAACAAACAGACAAAAAAAAAAACAACAACACGCTGCCCAAGAAAACACTCAGCCCTATGCAGTAAAAACGTAAATTTTTCATGTAATCAGTTCACATAAACGTTAGAAATTAGGCACCAAAAAGTCTTATTTGATTTGTTTTTTAGATAGTAACTATGTTATCTATGTTTCTGAGCAGTTGTAGAGGCAACAGATAATACCATTTACCCAGTGAACAGGTGAACATTAGCTACCTTTTCACTTAGTGTACCCATGACTTTCATGATTTTTTTACTTAAAGACACACTACTGAACTTTTGCCATTTCCTCAGTGATCAGCCTCATATCACCGGCTAATTCAGCATCTATCTTGCATCCTACCTGTACTATGAGCTCCATCCAGCCAGTAAAAGACAGTGTTATCTTGACTCTTGTCTTATCTCTCTTTTGTTTTTATCTCTTCCTCCAATAATGTCTTCTAACATTTCTTTGCTGAATCAGGCACAGTGCATGCTCAAAACGGCCACATGTGCAAAGCAAAACTCAGCTGCAACGTCACGCAGCGTCCCGGATGAAAAAGTTTTAAAGTGCAGCTTCTCAGTCTCGGGACGCTGCTGGGCCATGACGGCTCTAGAAATGCACACAAAAGATATCGCTGTGCCATCAAACAAGTCCGGAATGTGGAGTTTTAAGGTTGAAAAGTTACAGAGTGCGTCTTTAAGATATGTTCATATCATCTGAAACAGTTTCAACTACCGCTTGAGATTCAGATTTGTGTCCGTGTTGGAAGCATCTTTTAGTTTCACCCTCCCTGCAAAGCCAACGTTGTACAGGGCCTTGTTCGTAAAACAATCATTGTTGAAGTGTAGCGAACAAATCCAAGCATTCTTGTGAGCGTGTTGCTGGCCAGGAAAAACAAACTACACCCACTGATTCAACATCATGTGGTCTTTAGGGAAACCGTAAAGGGTCAACTTGCCCTTACAACCAAAAGCATATGTTCTTGGAGATATCTCCCGGACAAAAACAAGTAATGGTGGATCAGTCCATCATTGTGGCAGAAACATGTCTACTTTTAAAGTGGTTGCAGTGGATGCTATATGTTCTGTAGCTCTCATGGATGCATACTCCAGTGCTCGAGCACTGCCTGGAGAATATGACTATACAAGGAATTCTGGGAACTATGACGTGATAGTGGCCAGTAGTGGCCCTTCTCTGAATGTCATATGCAGTGTTAGACTACTGGATAAATTAAGTTAATAATAATACATTATTTCAAGACTGCAGATAAGCCGGAAAACAGAAAAAGATGCTATGGGACATTCTTAGATATTAAATGTATAGGATTGTTGAGGCTCTCCATTTTTCTTGGTTTTATAGAACAGTTTAATAACCGCGAATGCTGTTTAAAACCAAACTTTACAGCAATTTAAAAATGTTTTAAAACTGAAAACATATTATCATGCTAATCATTTTATCATAAAAATCCAAACAAGTCCATTCAGAAACAGATTTTTCCTTGTCATCCAGCTCTGGTGTTTGCTGCTCTTCATTTCTTTGCTCCAGGCTCTGTAAAATAATCTCTGTAGTTTGGCTGTTTATTTACACTTGCTGTCTCTTAAGTATGGATACCAACATGAATAAATGATACAAATGTGTCTGCCTGTCCTTCTGTCTGTCTGTCTGTCCCTCGGGGCAGCTCAGACTAAACAAACAGCTCTGTTTATGAAGCAAGGAAGAAGCCACAAGGGCTTTTTGTTTACTGCCTCATTTCACCACACACAGACACATGCACATCCATACAGCAACACACACTTGCGAATGTCCTGCGCTCTTCATGTTTTACCTGTCCTGCTCTGTAGCGTTTTTGACTCTTTGAGTTTTCTGCCCCACTCAGTCTCTCCCGCTTCCCCACTGATCGGTGTAAAGCTCGTTCGCTCTCAGACCGAGAGGAATGCCACTCCGTGTGACCTCTCACCCACAGCAAGGAGGGGTGCTGGTTTAGACGAGGGAGCGAGGGGGCAGCTGCAGTCATGTGCCCAGGCCTCCAAAGAAACTCACTCACATGCACACAAAGCCAGGTTGTTAGTTAAAACACACACACTCTGATTCTTGCCGAGTTTTGTATGCCTTGATGCAACTCTGTTAAGGAAATGACAGAGCCATGGCGCTCCTTCACCCAGTTCTCTTTGTGACCGTCTCAGAAAGTGTAGGATGCTGAGCTTGGTCTGTGTGTGTTTCTGAACACACGAGTAGAGTACAGCCTCATACAAAGGCATTATTGTTGGTTAAAAAAAGGGGGCCTGAGGGGAGGAAGGCAGTCTGATTGGTTAGGACTATTGTGTCTCACTTTGCTCATTGTCCCTGTTACTCAGGATGTCATCACAGTGGCTCTCCAACTTTGTCTCTCCTCCCATCTCTTCCAAGCCTTAGATCATATGAGGACTCGAGTTATTCACAGAAACCTGGAGACTTAAGCAGTGAAACTGTCCCTTCACGAGTTTTAAACTTGGAGAGCAGAGACTAGCGTCATTCTTCAAGATGCTGCAATGCTTCCATTGACAGATGTTTCCAAGCATCACTTGTTGGAAAACAGTATTGCTCTCCAACAATGTTGAATAATGGTTATTTCCAATGTTGATTTATTCCTTGAAGGCTATAAAGTGTCACAATGTCCAAAAGCCCAAATTTCTTTTTTCCTTACAGCACAGTCCAAAAAGGTTTTAACCAATTAAATTCCACAGTTTGTAATGTTTTGGCATTTGAACATCAAAATGGTTGACTTTTCAAGGTTTCTGCGTCCACATGTGTAGACCTGTTTAGATGTTGTAATTGCAAATTGAACTCCATTGAAGCTACAACTTAGATTTGATGCATTACATGCGTGCATACTAGTGAGGGAAATGATGAATGGAGCAGCTCAGCAAGAACCCAAATATCACACCAATTTATATATGTATATATATATATATATATATATATATATATATAATTAATGTAATATTTGTGTTCT
>JAOXYM010000012.1:16285082-16309621 GCA_028567055.1 Leptatherina wallacei | reverse complement strand
GTGTGTGTGTGTGTGTGTGTGTGTGTGTGTGTGTGTGTGTGTGTGTGTGTGTGTGTGTGTGTGTGTGTGTGAATGTATGTCTGTCTCATTTTAAGCATCCCCAATCTTCCTGTCTGTCTACGTCTTCTGTGCCCTCCTTTAACCCGAAACAGCAGGTATTCTATGACGGGTTAAATGAGAAAGCAAGTGTGTATCAGATGTCTGTCATCTTATCCCTCTATGGACTCATGGTGTCTCTTTCTCTGGTGTCACTGTGTACACGTGCACACACACTTCAGAACTGAGAACGCCATAGTATTCTGTTTGGGATATAAATGAGAGAATACATGCATTTTCTGGCTTTGTTAATCATTTATACTCCTCAGTGTTTGCTTGTGTGTGTACAGTTTGTGTTTTTTTTTTACTGTGTTCTGAGTACTTCTCTATGTTCATGTGGGTTTTTGCTCTTGTGAGTTTTTGCAGTTTGCGTCTGGCCAATAAACAGCTTTTGCAGCAACTATGGAAACAACTTGAACTACTTTACTACCAACAGTAGATGTTAGAAAAAGTGATGGAGAAGGGTTTGATGAGACGAGGTAGAATGAGTCATTTTGTAAAGTGAAAGAGAGAAAGTATGCAACCATATATGCTGTCCTAAGAGAACATTATATATTCCATTTCTGTGTGAATGAGACTGTGTGCTTCTGTGCATGATGCCAGGACTTTGTAAAACCTTTGAAATATGTACATCAACTGTATACAAATGTGAGGGAGTCTGCGTGCTCTTGCACGGCTGTGTGTACATGCTGAGAGGCAGGCCTGTGGTTAGGTTACATCTCCCTGCAGCGCAGCAGAACAGTGTCTTGTTGCGTCATACTGAGTCTGTTAATAACAGGCTAAACCACAAAGGCCATCCGCTGCTCTATTTCTCATCTTCCAGCAGTACACTGATTATGCAGCAGTGATCCATTCATCAGGGTTTTCTTGCCTAATTCGGTATATCAAATTCTTGCATATTCAGTTATGCATAGACAATTGTAAACTGGGTCCTAAGTAAAGGCTGACTTAACATTCATGGCTCCACACTGGAAAAAAAAATGTATTCATTAGTATGGTGTGGGGTTGTAAGTCAACAACATAAAGACAATGTGTAGCAAATAATTCTGGATCTAGGGCAGTGACGTGGCTTAGTTAAGCTACTGTGCATAATACTGTGTGCATTCAGACCCCCCCTCCCAGCTCTCACAGCATGCAACATCCTTGCCACAGGAATTTAATTGCTCTGTAAACAAGCCTTTTGTTTTGTTGTGCACTGTTTGCTCATGCACAAAAGATGTATTAAAGCCTTCAGTTCTGCTGTGAAAAGAGATGAATATCATATCGGAGCACAACAATTCAACTGATTCAATAAGTGCTGACAAAATGAAAATGTTTGCTAAACCGGCTGTTGTGCTACATTTTTATTATCTCTGTGAAATCTTTCTAATGCAATGAAAACAGGAAACAGAGTAGTCATAGTTTTCTGATCACACTGTCATCATCATATAATTTGTCTGTCCCTGCAGCTATATAAAGCCACCACGCGATTGCAGTCTGTATGTAGTAACCAGTCTATGATTCTCTTGTCTGATGTCCCCAGACATACGAGCGCCAGTTCAGGATGCCAGAGCAGAGAGAGGGAGGCCTTCTGCAACTACTGGGAGATCACACTCTGCCCAAACACCAGCTCCGCAGCTCCCTTCATCCTGCACACTCACTCTCACACACACAGCAAACACAGCACACCCTCACACAGAAATTTCAGCACATTCATGAACATCAACACCAAATCAGTCCAGACTGGATTGAATCTACAGAAACTTCTTCATCCCCAGCCCAGCCTGCAGACTCTGAGCCAACCAGAGACTTGGCAGGAGCAGGCAGAGGTACTTTGCTCTGTCCAACTCAACCTTTCTCACGAACAGCAACGCAAAGTCCCTCACCCCAGAGATCCCCGACTCCAGACCTGCAGCTGCCAGTGGTTACAGATGCCAGTATTCTCAACCTCACCTCCCTGAGCAGGTATAGTTTACTGTTAATACTGTATTGTACAAAGAGTAGTTGTTCATAGTAGTGCTGGTTGTGTGGTATCGGTAAAAGGCAAAAGAAATTATTTCTCCTTCTACTCTATTCATTGTAGTAATCTGTCTTTATACATCTCTCCAGGGGAAAGGGTTTGCAAGAGGTCAGTGAGCAACTCTTTGGGAACATCAAGAGGAAGTACGGCAGGAAGGACTCCCAGAGGATGCTCTGTAATCCCCACAGTGCTGATACACATTGGGGAAGGCAGCCAGAGGAAGGATCGGAGAGCCCAAGTAGTGCAGAGGAGAGGCAGAAGTACAGGCAAGAGGAGATGGCTGAGTGGCTCCGTGAAGAGAGAGAGGAAAGGAGAAAGGAGGAAAAAGAGCAAACAACTGCTGGGAGGAGAGAAGATGAAGAGGAGAGAGGGATGCCCATGCTGATAGAGGAAGGAAAAGGAAGAAAGAGACGGAGGAGGCCTTCTTTTGACGAGCCATTTTCTGTGGTGGACCAATCACAGACTCTACAGACTCTAGATACTAAAGAGAAACCCCATAATGGGCCCCCAGAACCCAAACTAGCACATAAGATAGAAACTCACAAAAAAGATTCTCATCTCACCAGTCAAGCTGATGGCAGTGGAGAGAGGGTAGAAAAACCAGAGAGAGCAGATAAAAGTGAAAAGAGAGAAAAAGGAGAGAGGGCAGAAAGAGGAGAGACTGTTATTAGTGGACCTGGCCAGGATTCAGATGTGAGTGCAAGCAGAGTGAAAAAGAACCCTGTGGGTCGTCCCAAGAGTGGCACAGATATCCTTAAACTCAGAGAGCCTGTTTACAATCACGTCAACAAACCCAGTCTTAGCACTAACGCCAGACTCCCTAGCCCAAACCCTAACCCCAACCCCAGCCCCAGCTCTAGAGCTAGCATCAGTCCTACCCCCAGCCCTAAATTTAGGGCTAACATCAGCCCTAGTCCAAGCCCTAGACCTAGGATGGACTTGAGTCCTAGCCCTAGCCACAGCACCAGCTCTGCAGCTAGTTCCAGACTAACCAAGGCTAATGACAGATGGTCATACCTGAAAGCTAAAAGCCATGCCTGTCTCACTTCTCCACAGAGAGACAACCTGGGTAGCCCCTCCACCATAGCAGATCCACCCTCTGCTTTCCCAATCACCCCCTCTAGTCCACTCTACACCAATACTGACAGCCTAACAGTCCATGCTCCCATTAAGAGAAAACGAGGACGCCCCAAGAAACAGCCACTTCTAACAGTTGAGACAATTCATGAAGGCACCTCCACTTCACCTCCAAGCCCACTAGCACAGGAAAACACTGCAGGGCTAAACCGTAGGAGAAAAATGCACTCAATAAACACATTAGTGCAAATGGCCTCCCCAACGTTGAATGGCAGTTCTAACAGTCTGAAAATAAAGCGTGGCAGGGGCTATTCCAGGCCAGTGAGTAAGGTGAAACTTGGGAAAATGCAGAGCATCCTGAATGAGATCCTTTCAGGATCAAATCAGAATGGCACTCTGGGTCTGAAGTCATCCTCCACTCCTGTTACAACAGCTATGAGTGCCATGGCATCCACCATTGAGGCTCGACTGGGAAAACAGATAAATGTCAGCAAAAGAGGAACCATCTACATCGGTAAAAAGAGGGGACGGAAACCCAGAACAGAAACCCAATGCTCCATTCCTTCAAAAACCACTAGGGACAAGCCACCAATATCTGTCTCCATGTCCAGTCTCTATGAGAACCCAGCAGTGCCTTCCACCGCCTCATCTCCCAGTTCTACTGCTCCATCCCTAAGAGCCAGCCACTCAGATGCCTCCATGCCCAGTTTGCAGCCCATCTCAGCCCTGCCTTCTAAACCACCAAGCAGGAGCTTTCTCTCAGGGGGTTGGAAACTTTCTCCTCCTCGCCTTCTGGCTAATTCACCCTCCCACCTGTCAGAGGGGGCATCAGTGAAGGAGGTTACCCTGTCTCCTATCAGCGAGTCCCACAGTGAGGAGACTATTCCTAGTGACAGCGGGATCGGGACAGACAACAACAGCACTTCAGATCAGACCGAAAAGGGGCACGCCTCTCGTCGCAGGTGCAGTACTCTACTGCAACACATCTTTACCCTCAGTTGAAGTTTCATTGGTTATAGATTGACACATATTTGCTATTCTTTTTTATTTCAACCTGATGTTTTGTTGTGTTTATGCAGGTACTCATTTGATCTGTGTGGGTTTGAGTCCGCGGAGGCTGCGGCTGTGGACACAACTAACAGAGGCAGCAGAACTCGCTGTGAACGGCAAGTTGCTGCTGTCGATAACTTTCTGTCACAGCAAGAAAAGAAGCAAAAGCATCATCGAAGAAAGAGGAAGTGTCTACAGAGCCGTGATCATCTTCATTTTCTCTCTGAACTGGAGGAGGTTAGATATAATATGACACATCATGTCTTTAACCTTGGATTAATCATTGTATTGAACCCCTAGTTAGTATAGGGCGTGTTTTGCTAAATATTTCCTTGTTTCAAATTCCCTCTAGGTTGTGTTAAAGCTCCAGCAGCTACGAGTGTCTCACAAACGATATACCTGCTACCCCCAGCATCCATATCCTTCCATTTTCCGCCTCAACTTCCATCATTATTATCCGGTTAGCTACGACTCCTACCCCTGTGACTCCAGCTCATACCTCCGCAGGAGTGCTGATCTGAAGGCCAAGAGGAGACGTGGTCGTCCAGCCAAAGCCAGCGAGCCAATCACATCAAAACTGCCTTTTGTTCAAGGATATGGTTATCCGCTGGGAGGGGGAAATTACTATGCAGCACCGTATGCGATGCCTTATGCGCCTCCTCTGAGTCTGGGCTACTTTCCTCCCACTCCACCATTTTACCTGCCCCACCACTCACTTGGACCTGCACCTCCATCTCCCTTTATGAGACCTGCTGTCCCACCTCCTAAGGCTTTCCACTCAAGTGGACACTCAAAAATTCAGGCGGCAGCCAAGATTCGCACCGCTAATGGTTCACTTCAGGGGCCCACTGTAAGAGGAGAGGGTCTGGGATCCCTGAGCAGTGGCAGTGCAGGTGGTCTTGCAGGGGTCCGTCTCCATAAGAGGAAGCACAAGCACAAGCATAAGCACAAGGACGAACCCCTCCTCTCACCCCGCGACCGGCAGGAGTTGGGTGGACTCTTCAGTGGTGCTAAGACCAATGTGCGCTTCAGCATGCTGAATGAGAGGAGGGACTTAGCCAATCAGGGTTCTTCAAAGCATCTGGACAAGCAGAGGGGCAATAGTAGAGACTCAAACCTGGGATCCAGCCATGGGATTTTTGAGTCGGACCAGCTGTCCGCACACTCTCTTGCTGACAGTCAGTATCTCTCCTGTCAGACTTCACAGCCTGTAAAGAGCTTCATGAGCAGCTACAACAACCAATCACAGCGGCTGGAGTCAGCTACTGACCTCTTTTTGGGGTCACGAGAGGATGAGTGTGTTGGGAGGAGCAGAAGGACGAGGCTCACTGTGTTTGGAGATCAGGGCTTAATGTCATTCCAAATGGCCAGGCAGGAACCAGAGCAGATGAACAAGTGTTCAAGTCCATCCCTCACTGGTAAGGACCACTTATGAAGATTTTTTTAACCATACTGTTTATTCCTAAGGGAAGTCATGATTCCAAAACCACAAAAAGGAATTGGTTTGTAATTTCACATTAATCCTTGTGTTTCCTTTTCTTCACGGAACCGGTTTACTCAGTTAAACAGCCTCTTGGTACCTCTCCATAAACCCATTTATGGCTCAGTTGTGGTAAGCTTATGATACAGAGCATGAGCAGAAAGTGTTCTCATTATATTACATCACTCCTTACATAAAGCACTTAGAGTGCATTTGTGAAACACAACTTACATAATAATTCTTTTTGTCATACATAACATATAATTTTGTAGTGTGGTTTTCTTGTAATTGCCTGAATTGCCACACATTCAGCCAGGTAGTTTACCAAAAGGTTTGCTTCGTGTACATCTCCATCTGTCTCATTGATGAAGGGAAAAAAGTACATCAATACAATATGCATTCAGGTTATTTACATGACACTAAAAATAACAAAATTATTGTGTTAGTTATACCAAAACCAGACTTTTAAAGTGCATGCAAATATGTTAATCTGACCAAAATCATGCAAAATTAAAGCTCTCAAAGTTTATGTATCAATTTGTGGTTACTTGAAATGTTTTCAGACTGTTGCTCTGATAAAATCCTGATTTTGCTGCAGTATCATTTGACAAAATCCCCATTCAAGTAACTTAAAGTGCTGGGATTTAGATTTCTGCTTATTTCTGTTATGATCTCCCATAGAGAAAATTAGAAGCATCAGAATGTCTTGATAGTTTTCTCACACAGTCTACAGCCTCAGATATGCTTCAGTCACTTACTCTAATTCTCTTTACACACATACACTTGTGCCTATATACTGGGACAAGGACAGTTGTCCAATTAAACAACTAAATGGCAAGGTCGAACTTTAATTGTAGCCTGACTCAACTGTGCATGTCACTGCACTAACCGACTCACCTGCCCATTATGTAGGTTGTTTGGTCATCCATATGGGGAAAGTTGTGCTGTACCTGAATTTAACTTGCCAAGCTGTAGGTCTGTTAACATAGCCAGACTGGGAAAATGTTTGCAAAAATAATTGGTTATGAAATTTTATATTACTCTTCAGCTTAATGAAAATGGACTTCTATTATCTGCTGGCTACACAGTGTTTAGTCAGAGTTAATAGGGATTTCCAATTTTAAATGCAGTTGTATAGTGATCCCTATTTATGATTACGCTATACACAGCATTATCCAGACTTAGAGCAGACAAAGAGGCAGGTTAAGTCCAAATTCTCACTACCAGAGTAATGTGTAATTTGGTACATTCTGTATTCTGCTGTCTTTGAGCACATCTGGCTGGGGATAAAGAGAACGTAATGCATGGATGGAGACGACTATAATTCACCAATCTCTCCTTTCTCCCCACACTCCCTCCCTTCCTTCTCTCCTGCCAATGCCTTTGCCGGAGATATATTATTCACACAGTGTGATTTATTTTCTACAGACATGCCGTAAAAGGCCCTTGCCTGTGTTAAAAGAGCTGGCTGGCTGCCAGGGGTTTAATGACTGGGGCCTAGTCCAGTGGTGGGGAGGAGAAGCCAGGGGCTCAGCTAGAGCCCCCCCCCCCACAGGGGATCCAGGACGGATGACTCATATACGCCACCCCACCACCACCACCACCCCTACCCCCACCCCCACCCCCACCCCACCTTCAACCCCAGCACATCCATATTATTGTTATAGCTCTTCTTTTACCTTGCATATCCACCCCTTTCCCTTTTGCTGCTTCTGCAGTTCTTGCCCTTGCTTTCCTCCTTTACCTTTCTCACATCCAAAAACAAATCCCCTCATTTCTCTGCCTCTCTCTTTCCTACTTCCCTTTCCCTTTTTGCTTTTTTCACTTGTCACCCCACCCCCTCGCTTCCCGGTTACCTTCTCTATTCCCCAATCCCCCTGCCCCTCCTCTAGCATGACTTACTGCTTCGCTTCACAGCTTTAGTCCAATTAAAACGCAGGCGTGTGTGCATACAAATGCTTGTTTTGCACTCTTGCACATGCAGGCATAGATATGTCCACATACACAACTTCACACAGATGCAAAATCTATAATATTTAAACAGTGAGTTTGTAAATCAACATTTTTATTACCTTGGAACACATGTCCTTGTTGTGTATTTGTTGTGTCTCTAATGAAGTCTCACTGCACATTCTTACATGGATATTTGCATATGAGCATGCCATCATCAACTTAATCAATCCAATAATTTCAATATATCAAGTCAAGTTCATTTTTTAGATAAAAAAAAAATCTAAATATGTCTCTAAGGTTTTTAAAATCTAGAGAGCATGCAAAACTCTGCACTTGGATCCTCAGATCATATAAGTAGTTAAAAAATGTTTGATGAAGAAAAAGTGGATGAGAACAAAAGTGCCCCTGAAAAACATAAAGAATTCAAATGAAAGAATAATACAGTAATAGAGGGAAATATGGACATGTACTCATGAGACAGAGGGACAAGGAACAAAAAGCAGAAATCTGCTGGATGATAATGATCAAGATCTAAAACTTTCTGAATCAGGCAGTGACAGCCAGGGTCCAGCAAAGAGGACAAGTCACATGATTTACTGAAACACACACACAAAGATTCATCAAACAATTTGGGGTGACTTTATCCAGTCAGAAACCTGGTCTCACCAATGACACAGACTTTGTATAAGTGGACATGAATCTCAGTACAGATGTGACTTCCTATTCCACAGAGAAACAGGTCCTCTGTGCTATATGGCCCCTCACACGGCTGAAGGTCACCGGTTTTATGTTCCGTGTATGGAGCTCATAAATTTCTGCTACTTTGTAGCATGTGTGTGAGTGTGTGTGCTCACTTCTGGGCAGCTCATAAACTTCTGCTACTTAGTGCTTTCTGCATTAACTAATTTCACTGCCTGCTCTGAATTCTTGAGCAACAATAGAGTGATGTATTTTGACAATGCAACAAATGAGAACTCAACCTGTTTGATATCACTTGAAAATCAAATGATTCATGTTTTTCCAGTATGTCAACTAGAGCGTTTCCTCTCATGAATCAAAAACTATAAAAAATACTTGACGTTTTTCTTTTTAAATTCTAATTGAAAATGCAGCCACAAGGTAACTTGCTGGAAACGTAATTACCCTTATGATCACTAAAGAGAAATGAGTAGCCTATACTGTATCTCTGATTTTGTAATCACTAACTACATGAATATAGTTATAAAATGATCTGTAAACTATAGAACTTTCAAATTTCTATGACCTGTGGTCTGTGTTTACCTGCATCTGCATGTCTGCAATGTGGCTCTACAGTAGATGCAAAAGAGTGGCCAAAAGAGCTGAAAAAATCAGTAGAGCTGTAAATCAGCTGGAGCAGAGTAGCAGCAGTAATCAGGAGGTTATAGAATCAGCCATTGTACCGCTAATCAACTCTGCAGTGGCTATCCTTCTGAAATGTTGTCATGGAGTTTGCTAAAAAATTGTTACCCTGCATAACATCATCAAAAGTGTTGCAACTTTAGTATTTGGGATTTCTTCTTTCATTGTTCAGACACATTACATTTATTTCCCCTCAGATGAGGTCCAGCCTCTTTAGCATGAACCTGACCAGGACAACCAGGACTACCAGTAGAACTTACAGCAAATGCATAATCCTGATAGGAACATTGATCAGAGTAGAATGATATTGGGGGTTCATGTGTGTAAAAGGTGTTGGCATGACTTTTACACATGGCACCATGAATATCAGTGGTTATGCCCTTATAGAAGATTTCCATTTTGTAGAAACCTGGAATGAGCATATGTCAGCACAATAACACTTTAAAGCTGTCAAAACTGCACATACCCTCTAAAGAAGAAAAAATGCTGTGGAAAAACTGCGACCAAGCATGTCACCTGTATTGAATCCATTTGAACATCTGATGTATTTTAAAGAGAAAAGTAGAACCTCCAGCAAAGATAAGCTGAAATAAATTGTCTCTGTAGGTACTTTGTTTATAATATAGTCAACATAAGCTATTAATTTGACATAAAATGAACGTACTGTTCAACTTACAAGTAGCAATCCAGGTCATACAAATTTGGATCACTTGAACTTTAACTACTATAATACAGGGTTTTACCCATTTCTATTGAATAGTATAAATGTGTAAAGATCAGGCTACATCATCTGCTGGTGAAGATCCAAATAAGCTTTAACATAAATTATGTGTGAAATATGGAGACATTACATGCCATGTTCTGCAACAAAAAAAAGACCTATTCTTACTACATGGTGCATCACTTTAAGCTTATTATATTGCAATCCTGAGAGAGGACTACTGCGATCATCAGGTGTGGGGGCAACACACAAATCTGTTACACTGTAAGAGCAGGATTCATGTGCAAAAGACCAAAGAAAGATCCAGGAATAAGGCCAAGCAATCGTGCTGCACTTGCACTGCTTGGGGACCAGTGGCTGATTGTGCTTTTCCTCCATTTTGGGTGTTGCTCACTCTGAGCCCCGGGAACTGTGCCCAGACAGGGGGGGGGGGGGGGGGGGGGGGGGGGAGAGGGGGGAAAAAAAAAAGAATGACAGAGCCAGACCAAGATCAGGAAGCAGTTTCTGAAATAAAAACGGAAATGAAATGGTGCAGTGCAACTATTTTAATTGAAAATGAGAGAGTGGCATATTGGTGCCCATGAAGAGCAGAGAGGAGACGAGAATGGGAGTGATGGGGAAAGGGGTAGAAGAAAAAGAATAGAACAGCGTGTAAAGGGCATTCTGCCCAGTTCATCAGTGTGGAGGAAACAATATGGCTCCAGTTTCCTCTGCTCAGCCATTCTGAACTGCTGAATTCATTATTTCTGCATGTTGGGCATGTGCATGTATGCATATGTGTGTTGGTGTCTGTGTCAGTTTGTGGATAAGACTGTGGATTCATGTTTGTACTGGTATGTGTATGTGTGTTTGGCTTTTTGGCAGCCTGTGCTCCAGATGCACTGGGTTTTTATTGTGTGGCAACATATTAAATGGTTGAAGGAGACATTTCTGTGGGTTTCCTGCTAGCAGAATAGGATCTCCCCCTCTCCTCTCCTCTCTACTCTCTAGTAGACAATTACAGGATAGGATCTGCTCTCCTGGCTCAGCTGGGCTTTGAAAAGCTTACATGAATATCTCAAAATTAGCAGGAAGCTCTTTAAGGGAAAAAAAGAGAGATTCTCTCCACGGGCTAGATTGCATGATGTCTTAACTACTCTTTCTTCTAACATGAAATTCCTTTCTCTTTATGGGTATTGCTTTGCTATTTAGTTACCTTGACACATCTTACCTCAGTCATTTTTTTTTCTCCTCCCAGGTGCTCCCAGTAAGCGGAGGTATAAACGACGTGAGGTGGAACAGATCCAGAAAGACGTTAGGAGGATGCACTCTTTGAACTTTGATCATGTGCAGAAGATCCTCCGTGCCAAGCGCCTGCAGCGACAAGCCAAAACAGGAAATAATGTCATCAAAAGACGGCCTGGACGGCCCCGAAAACAACCCTTAGAGGAATCAGAGCCGATCAACATTAGGGAAGAAGATTGGGCCGATGCTGGGGGTTTGGACATATTGGCAGGTAGAAGAAGTGACGGTAGAACTCTGGGGATGCCTGTCCTGGAAAGGTGTGATAACCTGCCAGGTAGGCAGAGCAACAGACCAAGCTTGACCCCGGAGCCTCTAGAGTTCTCCAATCACGATTCCATCTCAGCAACCATTGAGACCGTGGTGCATCAAGCGCGGTCTGTACCTCCACCAGCTAAAGGGGGGAAACGCAGAGGCAGGGCCCACAGCAGGGACGAGTTATGGGCTCCAACCAGTCAATAGAGCTGCAGAGTATTGCAATTCTCTACAACACTCTACAACTGAGCAGAGAACAGTTAATGGAGTCACTGCTGTTTCAAGCCTATCAGATGCAGTGCCCTTCATTTTTGGGACTTTTTGGTGCACTTTGACTTGCTTCTCCTCTCTAATTTTGTTGTGAGGAACTCAGTGGGTTAGTGGTGGAGCAGGAGAAGAGAATATTTCCCTCAGCTTGCTTAACCCAACCAGACATGGGCCTTTCAAAGATTCATCGGACCTTCATTTACAATGGCACTATATGGTACTATTTGATACTGAATCTGATGCTATAAAAAAGTGTGTGGTACTTATGATAGTGTAGGATTTTATGTGATTCTTTATGTATCTGATACAGTGATGTGTATGGTACTTTATGATACTGTATCTGAATGTGGCTTTAGCCATGTATTTACCAGCAAGGGGAGGGGATATGGTTAATATAAAACTGTGCAGCTGTGCTTATTTTTGCCTTTCTGAGGAAGCTTGTCAAAGATATGTGGGATAATACATCAGCAATTAAGCCACCTTACTCTTTTTGTGTTTTTACCTCCACCCTTTAGTACCTTCCCATATTTCTTGCCCTCTCTGAGAAGTAAATGATACTATCAGGCAGCTCCTTCTCCCAGATTGACACCCTTAATTCCTTCTCCCTTTGTCACCCTAATCTGCTCCTTCTGATGTTTTGCATCTCCCATTTCTTGAGCTTCCTCAATTTACCCCCTGTGTCATGTATTTCTCCCTCCCTGCCCAGGCCTCTCCTGGGCAGTGACGTAAAGGCAATATAGTGGATGAGACTGTCCCAGACTGTACATAAAAATAAAGTCCACTGTTGCCTGCCTTGTACAATGGGAAACCAGCTCATAGATGTGTACTGGCATACAGTATTGGCATAGAATTGTTGTACCATAGACAATGAAAATGTGTTATAACCAAAAACAGACATGGGTGTGACTCAAGACAAGTTTGTTTTCAGACAAAAAAAACACATATATTCATTCATACACTCATTATTGTGCTTATATGCGTGGGGGGTGGGGGGTGGGGGTTGCATACAGTAAGGATGTCAGGTGTGTTTTTGTTAGACCTTAGAGTTGGTTTAATGCACTATGAAAATCCATTCACTTGCATCAATCAAATGCAGCACTTACATGCTTGTTCTAGCCTTATGTTTTGGCATTTGCTGGTTTGGGTATCCATTCCAGAGAACATGCATTGTTTTAATCAATTCATATATGCAGGCCACGCAGCCAAAAGCGTAAAACCGAAGCCTGAGTCTGAATGGTGATTGGACAGTTCAGCAACAGAGGGCTCACATTCAGTGTTTTTGAAAAGTTAACCCCCGTCTTTCTTCTTAACGTGATTTTTCAATTCATACCCTTGAAAATATTTTTGGAAAGTGAATCCAGTATTTAGATTTAGAAACCAAAGTCTCAGTATTCAGTGTAAGGATGTATTATTTAAAAATGATTGAAATCAGAGTTTGACAAACTCTCCACCATGTTGGCAACAATGTAAAGCATTCCGATGTGCACTGTAGAATGTAGCCATTTTGGATTTTTGTGTCAATATGTCAAGCCTTTGTTAAACTCTGTCTACAGTATCTGTGACTTTGGCTAGTTGTTGGAATTTTCATCGGATAAGTATTTCAGAGTATAAGCAATGGATCAGTGTTTCTCTAGCAACTTCTTGTTTCAAGAGATTCTGTTTTCTTTGGGTGGGGTGGTATTCTCAGTTGCAGCAGTTCGACTTGTGCCTTATGTTTCTTTCTCTCACCGATTACATTTGACCTGAGAAGTAGAAAGTTGCCCTAGGGAGTGACCCAAAATGTTCATGATTGTGCATATGACACCTGTGTCTTAGTCATCGGAGCCCTGACACTGCCTGTGTCCCTTCATCGCTTCCGTTGTCAACATCCTCTGTCACCGGGCACTGAGTCTGTCTGTTTCCCAGCTTCCTCCTAGTTTTTTGACCCACATTGTCATGGCAGAGTTAGAGGGGATGGCCTTACTGTATTAAATACACATCATGTATTGACCTAGATACTGCTGGACAGCAGCAGTGCAAACAGAAAGGCCCACTGTACTAGATGTGCATCTATCCAGAGATACTGATGTACTCACTGTCTTAGCTATATAATTGAAGATCACTAACTCTCCAGAGTACTTATCAAGTTATTTATAACATATAACTGGTTTATACCTAGTAAAGGAGGAACAGAGGCGGTTGTCATGGAAACCCATTCTCGTATATTGCTATGCATCAGGCCATACCTGGCAATGACCTGTAAAGGATTATCCTTTTTCTGGGTCCACCCTTCAACAAAGAGAAATAAGTGGTCTTATTTACTAAATGAAATTAATTCATGTAACAAGAATTGTGAATAATACCAGTAATGATTTGTAATAAGTTGTGCAGAAAGTGACTATCATTTCATGAAAACTATAGTTACTGCCACTCTATGCAGTACAGCCTTAAACAGATGTGAAACTACAGTATTGATGTGTTTGTTGTAAATAGTATTGTGTCCATCCTGAATAGATACTGGTGAGGCTCGGCCGTGCTGGAGCTGTTTCCTAAAACCACAAGAAGACCATCTAAGTCCATCAAGATTGCTCAAGACCCAAGAAATTACTACAATAATGTGCAACCCCCAAATGGGAGAAAAATTGGATCATTGGTAAATTAAAAAAAAAAAACTTTACTTCATTGCAAGATTTTATATTTTCTGTTGTCAATTCATTTAAAAAAATTATACATCCATATTTACATTTCAGGCCTGCAATGTAAAAAAGTTAGGACAGTAAAACTTTTATCTTTTTGTTAAATATTGATATATATTAAAACACTTCAAAGAAGTTCTTGCATTGGAAATACTGGAAAGCGCTGAAGCATCTTAGGTGGTATTTTGTCCCATTTAACCTGCAAACATGTCTTAAGGTGTACAAAAGAATGGGATTGCAGTCATTGCATTTTTTTTGTTTCAAAATTCTCCACTTATTCACTGTTGGAGACAGATCAGTGCTGCAGATGGGCAAGTCCAGCACTCATACCCTTCCACAGCCACAGCCATTTTGTTAACTCAAAATATATGTGGATGTCCCTGTAAAAGTTATAAGATGTAGGCATATTTGGCTCCAAAAGGTCAATGTACTCTTCTGCATTGACCCTGCCGTCACCAAAGTGAAAATTAGCTTTGCCCAGCATTTGGACCTGTTGCTAATAACTGAGTAGATGGCCCCATTTGATCTTTGTCCTGGAGCACATGGAATCCATTGGTCTAATCACATGACATGTTTCAGTTATCCATCTCGGATGCCTCCAAGCCCAGAGAAGTCACTGCCACCACTGGACAAGGTTAACATAAAACTTCTTTTTTACACAGTAAAGTTTTAAATGACCCTTTCTACATTGAAATCTTTCTAGATTTAGAAATAGTTTGGTGATATTATGCAGCATAGAGGGATAAATATGGCAATCACTTCCTAGTGGCCCTGGAATGTAATAAGCTGGTATAGTCATATGGATGGACAGTTTTCTCATATTTGTTGTCAAACTGGAGATTCTCTGACATCTTTCTCCTCAACCTTTGTGGGTATTGCTTTTGTACCAAATCAACTCCTTACCTCACTAGTTTTTTTTTAATAATTACAAGCCCTATATTGATCTTGTCCAACCTTTTTTTAACGTCTTGCAGGCCTAAAATGCTAAAATATTTACATATGAAGTAAAAAGAAGTTGAGAAGGTAAATCATGAAAGATTTTTTCTTACCGTCCCACCTTTTTCTGATTTGTATTTTCGTATTCGATATATTCTATGATACATTGACAGTCATCTTTATTGAATTACAAAACATGATGAAATAATCTGCCTTACAACACTCAGAAATTCAAGGAGACCCATTGTAGTGTACTCAACCAAAAATAGGAATCCCAGCTGACTAGTAGCTCCTTTGCCTGCAGCTAGTTGGGGCGGTGCCGTAGCGTGAGGAGTGAGCAAGAGGGTTGTGTGTAGGGGGCGTTCTCAGAGGAAATGGCTAAAAATACTCTTGTCCTCACGTTCGTGCGCTTAACTTCGCTTTGTTAGATTACTTTCGGTGGGTCTGCAGTCTGTTGTGGTGAAGATGAGATCTAGACATGTGGGCCACTTACTCCTCCATGTTGTGGTCAGGCAGCAGTATCTGATGTTAAGAGTTAAAGGCCCCAGGTAATGTATGTCCTGTCTGTCTCTCCAACCAGCCAATGCTCCGGTGCCTTCTAATACTGACAAGTATTGTCCTAATCCAGAGCTTTCACTCTACATGGAAAAACTGCTGAGGGGATGTGGTTGTGAATAGGGTTCATAGTCATTGTTGTTGTAATGTATTAAGCAGCTATTCTGGACCAGTGGGTACCACTTAACACTGATGTAAGGATCCTTGACCTTGTCTTTGGTTCTAGCACTAAGGGCAGCGCAGCAGTGTTTGATCCTACATTAGTGGCAGTGGTGTATTTACTGTGCAATTACTCCATATTCACCACTTCAATACAGCAACTAGTATGAGAGATTCCAGCATCTAAATTTTGATTACCCTCCATTCCTTATGTAGCATGAAGTGATGAGTGTCTACACTTGGAGTGAGGGAGTCATGTAAAACAAAGCTTCATAAATGTACATGCAGTCATCCCCACAGCATATGTTACCATTCTAAGCTATATTGTTCAAAGCTGAAAGTGCAGATAAAGCATTGAGAAAACCAATAAATGTACTTCTGTAGAGCACAAAGTGAGCTCTTCTAACAGTGTGGGCATATTTTAGTTTGTATACATAGTGTATTTCAACCTTTTTCTAGAGTGGGTTTCCTTTATTTGCATGCTCAATTTGATTGTATGCATAAATATTTTAGACAAGCTGAAAGTTGAATTTCAATTGAATTTGAAGCAAGACTTGTACATTGTTTGATATGTTTCTTTTTGTAATGAATTTTTTAATTCATGAGGCATTTTTTGTACATTGTATGAATATTAAAAACTGCAAATATTTGACATATAGAGTAAATACTAGATGCGCATGCATATGCATATATCCTTCACAGTATATATGTGTAAATGTATACATATATTTTGTATTTGCATTTGCCAGCATACAGATATATGTCTTAAGCACATATATACATGTCATATATATGTATATCCATGTCTGCTGGCATGCTTTTGGTCATGTTTATCTTTCATGATCTTGTAGGTTCTTTTTTTTATTTTTTTATTCTTCTTTCATCAAGAAGAAAGGCTCATTTCTTTTGCTACCCTTCTGTTGGCTGGCACCGTTGAGCACTTATTAAGAAGAACTACAGTTGAAGTTGTTCATGTTATCCATTGTGTGAAATAATAAATGACTTTATTGACAGCTGACAGTGGCATGTGTTTTCTTCTTTCAGTTTAAGGTCGTATTGATCTTCTGATTCCTGAGATTTGCCCGTGTTTGTGAGTGTGTGCACCACGTGTGTGAAAGTGTGATGGAGTAAGATAACAGGCCGGGGCTCGCTGCTCTGTTGGTGCTGATTGTTAGATACTCCTAGTGACTGAGTGCTACTCTATGATGTGTCCCTGAGTTGCGGTAAAACCTGATGAGAGGATTCCCTCTCATCAGGTTTTACTGGAGCTTCACTCAGTCACACACATACACGCATACGTACACACTTACTCTCCTACTTCATTAGCCAAGCCTACATCTGTGAATCCTCCTTGCATGAGCCCATCAGTATCAGTTCTAGGTGGGCTGGGCTGCAGGCTGTTCTGTTATTGGCCCAAGCTCAGTGGGAAGTGCCCCACTATTGGCTGCTGCCAACTAGTAAAATTCTTCTGTTACCATGGTTGCAGGGTGAGCTGCCCAAATGTGTCTCAGTGTGTCTAGTGGTGCTGATGGAACTGTTTGCACCACTGGTGTTGTGCTACAAGAAGAGAAAAAAAAGAAAGAAAAAAAACTTTGATGGAAATCAGAGCTGCAGTGAGGCTGTACCCAAATCACTATACTGATTCCTGCTAATGAGCCCACATGACATCTATCCACCCTTTACACATGGGAGAGGATGAGATAAATGACGATGAAACAGCACTTCAAAATGCATCCTGCATGACGGATGTACTCTTTAGCTAGATAGAAAAACAGAATCATCAATCTGATGTTCAATACATGGATTTTTCGAAGGTGTTGGTTACATCCAATATGTTGTTGTCCACAGCAAAGCCTCAGGTGCAAAGATTACACAACATGACATTACATTGTAACATGAGTTTTGATATTTAAGAGGTTTTGATTTAAAGAACTTTCAGGAGCCACAGCATTTCCAAGTTCACTCCTGAGTGCAGTTGAGCTTTATAACATATGAAATGTCTATAAGAATTACAAATAATCTATATTTAGAATTTTATTTTTTGCAAAATAACTTTGTTGGGGACCCTGTGATTAACTGGCAACCTGGCAAGGGTGTAGCCTACCTCTCATCTGATGACTAATAGTATAAGCTCCAGGCCCTCCATGACCCTGGATAAAGTGGGTACGGCCGACCCAATGAAATGATTATGTATGTCTTTGTCTTTGAAAAAGTAGATTTATGACTTCCTTAAATTGTGTTTTCACTTTTTTCTCTCACAGGCATGTAAAATATTTTCTCAAACCCCTTAGCTCTGCCACAGTTTTCTTTAAGTTTTTAAATGTTGCTTTTATGACATCTGTACATGGCAGAAATATTTCAGGACAATAAAAGAATCACATTTTGACAAAAGCAAATATTTGCAGAATCGGATCAGTGTTGTGTTATTAGAACATTGCTTGCTCTCAGAAAGTGTAGGAGGAAGACATGGTTTATGAATTGTGGCTCATATAGCTGGGGCCTGTAAGTTTACTTTCCTCAAACTTAAACAAAATAAGAACAAAATCTGGGAGGATCTTCCTCCCAACCCTCTGTGGACCTTCCCTTCTGTGGAATTCTGTGTAGGATTTAGGGTTGAGAGAACCTGACAGCATGTGCACCTAAAAATATGCCAGATTCAAGCTGACCAGTCACTATTTTTGTACTTGGTGACGTTTTTGAATTATAGAAAGGTCAAGGACTAGACTCTTTAGTTCTGCTGACTTGGATTGGCTGTTTGGAAACTTGTATGTGTATTTTCTCCCATAAAGGCAAAAAAAATAAATTCTACAGTCAGTGAAACATCCAGACAATATTTCATCGAAATGACATAGTTTCTCTCCATTATGCATACTATAATTTCATAATCCAACAATGCTCCATTGCCAGACAACTGCATCCCTAATATACCAGCCAGCCTCAAGCTTAAGGACTGTTTTGCTAGATTGAATCATCTCTCAGTATATATCCCTGTTGTATAAGACAAAATATTAAGTTGTCGTAGAAAGAGAGCCTTCATTTATAAGTTTTATAAAAGTTCTTTTTCTAAAAGAGTATTTGATCTGCTGCCCAATTATGTAGAAATACAGTTACTGCCAACAAAAATGACAAAACAACTCTTTAACTTCTCAAATTATTCTTTCACTGTTTTGTGGTTATATCATATTTCGGTCATAGCTGATTATTTATCTTTTATGTCTCATATACATCACCTTTGTAAGCTTAAGATTAAATTGGGTTTACTCAGAATAAGGTATTTGATTCAAGGTCAAAGATGCTTGCAGATGCTACAGGGTTATGCTAATGTTTGCATGCATGCTTCCTTACAACATTTACATGCATTAAGCACAGCCTGTCATGGAGTTTAGATGTTTTTAACAGATTCTTAATCTCTAACTCATCATTGCTTGTTGCTTGTGTAGACTCAGTCATTTGTATGTTTTTATCTATCATCTGTCGTATTCTTGGTCTGATTCCTCTGCAAACCTCCAATTTTTAATATGGCTCAGAAAGTTATTCTCTTTATAGACAGAATGTATCTCTGTCATTTATTTCCAGGGTCTGTACTGAACTGGATAAAAAAGCATTTAATTATGCTGCATTTCTGCAGGGAATCAACTTCAAAATAACTTCATCCTGAAGAATCTGATCTCACTGAATAAATTCAAATCTTATGTGACTTATAGGCAAAGGTTTAACATCTACATGCCTTGGTTGATTAACTTCATTTTTGAATTTTTGACTTGAGATATTCATCTAGTTATGTTTTATCAATGTTGTACAGTGTGTATGTGTTGTGTTACCTGTGCTGTTCTTGGTGTCCTCCTGTCTAGAACTCTCTTCAAAACACATTTTTGAACTCAACAAGATACTTTCCTGGTAAAATAAAGATTATATATAAATAATTAATTCACTTTCAATACTCGGTTTTATCCAGTTGAGGGTCACTGGGAGGCTGGATCCTATCCCAGCTGTCATTGAGTGGGAGGCAGAGAACACAGTGGACAGGTCACCAGTCCATCATCACAGGTCTTATATTGTAGTTATCACACTGATATAATCTTCATATGACCCAGTAATTTTATAGACAGAAGACAGAAGCCTCCTCACATAACAAACACAGAAAATACAAGGAAAAAAGAGTATGTGAAGGGAGGAGTCTTCGTGTTAAGTGAGTGTTTAAGCTAATTTGAAGCTTATTCCATGCATATGGAGCATAGAAAAAAGCAGTTTTGCTTTTTGCTCAGACTGCATTCTAGGAGCAATTAAAATAATTAAGTTTGTAGATCTATAATATTGGCTGATGTCATATGAAAAAGGGTTAGAAATGTAAGCAAGTAATTTCACTAACAATGTTTTTGCAAGTGCAGCAATCTGCATTTTATTTCTCAGGTTCAGAGAAATCTATTTTAAAGAGTCATACAGGGTGCAATGGTGACCACATGAGCCTGCATTTGCTGTCAAGACAATGCAGCACAACATGCCAAAACTAAAGCTTGAAGAAAAGATGAAGATGCATACACATAGATAACGCCATTGAACACTTACAAACACTGTACACGGCTGATAGTCATCCAGCTGACATTTGGTTGATTATTGCTCATTGTAAACACAAACAGCCACTGTGTTCACTGCTGTATTTGAATATCCACAGAATTTCAGTGGTGTTCATATCAGGGAGCAGTGAGAGCCATGACAAAACCATCACCTTCACGCGCTGTAGTATGTTTTTTGCCTTGCCTTTTCATACAATCCAGGCAGTTCTGAGCTCACTCAGCCCTTCAAACCTCAACATGACCTCCACCATTTCAGTTAACTGCTGATGCTTAACTTTATTATGAACTATGGAAACAGCAAGCTAAGCAAAAAAGGCTTTACTATCTTCTATTAGCATTCTCCTGTCTTGTGGGTATGAGTTATTTTTATTTTCAGACTGTTTTGCAGCTGCTTAGAGGAGCCCATGCCTGCCAGTTGCTGGAAGAAGGTTTGTGGAGAGTAGATGTGAAGCTTGAAAAGAAAAAAACTGGCATAATCTGGTCTAGTGATAAATGTGAACAGGAAACAAGTTCATACTCCTGAATGTGCAATTGTGGTCTGAAGCAAAAAACAGCCATTTCACAACGAAAGCTTAAAAGATGTAAACTTACTAAACTTTCTGTGCTTTTAAGTGGTTGCATGTTTCTGTTTGTCATGAATGAGTGTGTTCTCTAAGCATGCCTAAAGTTCCTTCTAATGAATATTGCATGCTTGCATTTTGCATTAAAGACACTGTCATGAAGGTAATAATACACAATGATCTTATATGCCCTTAAATAGAGACAGTAGGGGGTAGAAGATAGCATTAGACTGCAGTCTGCCACACCAGCTGACTTCAAGCCCAATTCAACTCTACTGTATATTGTCCGAGGACTTGGACTAGTTGTATTTCACTACAGAAACCTTATTTTCTTAGTTTGTTTTTTGTTTCATCATATTTGTGATTTTCATCAAACAGTAGACATTTGGTTAAATGTGATGCTTTCTATGTTTTATTTTCTATGCTCATAAAACATTGGTTTACAAAGTTTGCACATCTTTTTGTTTGTATTTACATTTTGCACAGCATCTCAATTTTGGGGGGAATTTAAGTTTTACATCACTCTTTCATAAAGCAATAATGTTTGATCTTTGACTTAATGCTTATTGGAGATCAGTTCATTTTCTATACACTTAATTATTCAGAGTAAGAAGAAAATTTGAAGTGCAAAAACAATGTCAATGCATTTAATCTCACGACATGCTATGTTTTAGAAATTTCACCATTTCTTTTGCATAACTAATTTATTCAAGTCATTAAACTGATGTAAACTAAGTAAACTAACTTTGGCTTCAGCTTTGTGTTAACCAGAAAATGATAGGAATCTCAGATCCCATCCATCTGATTTTCTGCAACATGGTATGAGCATTTCCCAAACATCGATTGGTTTGCTGTAGAGGTCATTTTTATACACAGACATATAGGGCTCTCCTAAATATCCCAAGCAATGCGTAATACAACACAGCCAAGTTGTGAATGTGTCTAAGTCATGAACATTCACATCTGCAATGTCTTCAACTAACCTTTTTGCCATCAGCAATGATATTCTGAGTAAAGAACCATGAGTGAATGCCAATGGATACCAGAGACTGTTTCATGCACATCCAAACAGAGCCATAAATTTACAATAGATACTCCTGCAGTCTTGGCCAACTAACCAGGAAGCCTGCCGTAACAAAGCATCCCCTCAATTTATCTCTGTTGGTGTTTTCAGAGGATGACTATTGCTTGTGTTTATGAAGATGGATAGACCAGGCAACAACTAAAGCACCTCCTCCCTTCCTCCTCCTTGCTCATTCTTTGCGCAGTGATGGGAGACACCATCTGGTGGTGAAATGTTACAGTGCTACTTCATCCCCCAGAAAACCTTCTTGTCACATCCACAGGATACACAGCATCACCTATCTGACTGCGGTTAAAGCTAGAAATATGACAGCCTCTCACATGCAGTTTAAGAAGAGGGAAGATGAAATGCCTTTTAAAGATTTGAGGGATAAAAATCTGCACTATGACCTGGAGGACTCAAATGTGCACACCTGCAGTGCTTTATTCATTGATCCACTTGAAGGATCAGTGCAGAAATTACTGTAGCTGAACAATGGTTACGACTGTGTGAAGCGCATGGAGACAAAAAAAAAAAAAAAAAAGAAAACCCAGAGATATGACAGAATGTGTTCTGCATGGAGCTGGCCACTGTTGCCACGGTGACAGTGTGACTCATAGCAGTTTGATTTGGGTTTAGAGTGGTGCTCTGTTTTGTATGAGATGTGTATGTGTATAAGCATGTACCTGCTTGCATACATTTTCTTATATTTCAGTGAGCGCTGGTGTTAACAATGAACAGAAGCAGAATGCTATTGTCCACCTCTCTTATGTCACAGTTAGAGCTTTTGTCAGCAGATTGGCTCTGCCTGTGTCTTATTAATGATGTCAACACTTAGGTGATGTGCCTTTTTGATGAGAGTAGGCCGCTTAATATCTCTATTCAGGATCCATCTCCCTTACACACACTCTGCCTAACACATACACCTCCCCCTCAGTCCTTCTAATAAGCTGCCTCTCTGTCTCCTGTAATTTGGCAGATGAGTCTATTATATGATACAGTCATATTTTATTAATGGACCCCCACGGTGAACACACACACATCCCTTAGTGGATGAGATTATGTGATGCACAGGGAGCGTGTTTCCGTGTTAAAAATGATTTCATCTCCTAGGTTGGTTCTCATCTACATCATTCATCTGCAGCATTGTTAGCAATGGGGCTGGAGGGCTGAACCACAGGCATTTCTGCTGAAGTTGGCACCGTTCCTCCACACTTCATTACGCTTCCATCAGCTCTGTGATAGCATGGAACAGTGCAGCTTCAAAGACCGAAAACGGCTAAATAAAAGTAAGCGCTCAATTATAGTTTAACATTTCGTGGAAATGTTCTTCATGTCTCTTTCTTTCTTTGTGCCTCTCTCCTCCGCAGGGCTGTGTAGATAATTCACACCATATGTTTCAACAGTGCCAGGCATTTCATGCAACTGTGGTGAAGTTTACTCCTCCAAAACTAATTTTCTCAAATAATATATTGCTTCAATGATATATTGCCCTACAAATTCTGTATTGTTTTAACATATTTCCAGTCATAGGAAATGTACTGACTAATTTTCTTCTATGTGGCATCTAGACAATATTTCAAAGCAGCAAGATTTGGATATCAGAGGATATCTGAGTGACATTTACTCAAGCTGAAAATAATAAACCACAGGGTGGTGAAATTACATTTTTTTGGCATGATGATGACCAAAGTTTATTACCTTTCATGCTGTGGAGATTTGAATGTGCCAGCTTTCATAGCAACCTTTTAAACTATTGTTGAGATATTTAACTCAAAACTACAAATGCAAAAGCTTCACAGTGCCACAAGAGGAGAAGTCAGAGGATCACCAAACTAATTAGGATTCATCCTCTTGGGATAACAAAATTACATGATAATCCTCCCATTAACCTGAAATAATTCAAGCTGGACAGACCAACAGACAGATAATGCCATCCCTAGACACCGGCTCAAAGTGTTGCTGAGACAAAAAAAATTAGAGTAATACAGTAGGCACATATTTGTTTCCTGTAGATTTGAATTATGCAAGACGTCAGTGATTGACAATCATTAAATCATTGATAGTTTTGCTTTGATGTTAACTATTCTAATTTCAAGCACACACACTTTTGGCCAACTTAGGGGTTTCTGTATTCTCCAAGAATGAAAGAAGAATACTCCAACAGCACTCAAATACCACTATGCAATATTTCAAAGTGCTTCAAATATATTTGGAGTGATGCCTTAGAGGACTGCCTCTAAAAACATCATCATCATCTATACCTTGAGTAACTGCCTTCTAACGAGTCCAGGCAACACCTTCTGTAGTTGCATGGTCTTGTTGGAACGGACGAACAGATTCAGATCAGATCAGATCAGATCAGATCAGATCAGATCAGATCAGATCAGATCAGACTGCTGTGCATGTCCATTTTTTTGCTTAAATACCTGCAGCGGCTTGTCTTTATTGATCCAAT
>JAOXYM010000012.1:16234941-16259243 GCA_028567055.1 Leptatherina wallacei | reverse complement strand
ACTTTGAACATATCTACCAAAAATTTAGACTCTCTTCTTTCATCAGAAAAAGAAAGTTTGTTTCTAGCCAAACCCGCCAAAAAAGCCAATGAAGCCAAATGGCGTCGTTGGCAGTCAACGAGTTAATAGGCTACAAGTACCAGATGTTTTGCACCATGAAATTTTAATATTTATTCAATAGCTGCAGCCTAGACGAAGGCGTCTACAGATGTTGCTCATGTTTGATAACTGAGAACCAGTATTAGGCCATCTTATAGGACTTAATACTTTACAAGACGGCCTTTGTTATGAGGTTCTTATGAAAAGTCTAGTTCTGAACTCTAACCATGAGCATGAAGCCTAAATTTTAATCTTTCCAAACTTTATAGTTATTGAGGTTTCCTATTTTTGCAGTATTTTGTCAAAATGTGAAATGCTCTTTAATAAAAGTGAGATGACTACATGGTTCTGGTCTGTTTTCTTCACATCACCCATGTCCCTGACTTCTCTTCAGCTTTTAACAAGTTGCAGCCCCACATTTCAATACAGTGACTGGCTTTTGGTTTTAAACTTCTTAATTTATTTAAGTGAACAAATTCAGCAGACTTTTTGTGAATGGGTACTTGTCCAAAAACATACCCTATTGACATTGCTTCATGGAACAGAGGAGGGTCATGGTGGAGCTCCATCATTGAAAATAATTACTTCAAAAATCAGACTTTCAAAAAGAGCTCTACCCTTTTAAAATGCAGCATTATTTACTGTGAAAAGGTTGCGATTGAGTTAGATTGAGGTTGACAACAGCCTAAACAAAAATTTAAAAAATTAAAATGTGTTCCAGTATTATCAGTGTCCAGCTAACAAATTTTTAGGAGTCCTGTATAGAAAACAAGTTGTTAAGAAAGCAGACTGTGTCATTGATCAACCTAATTATGCTTGAGTTTCACCATATGCCCTCTGGAGGGCACTATCCTGCCATAAAACAAATAGACTCGGCACAAAAAGCAAGGAAATTTGGAAAACATGTTTATTTCCCTTTCACAGGGGCCACATTTACATGGAAAGATAGGATAGTGTCTCATCATATTTGACAGGATGTAAATTTAACCCTTTTACTATGACAACCGTTCATTCATAGATATGTCTGTGAAACACTGTCCTCAGTCACAAGCTAGTTTCCCATTTCATTATTGTTTAATTATTACTATTATATTCCTTTTTTCTTGCATTTTTGATTGTAAATCAAGGCTGGAGGCCTTAGGGTTAGAGAGGGTGCCCTGGGCGGGCTGTGAGAGCCATGCAGAGTGTATGGAGTCTTTGTCTGTGTATTGGACCTGTGGTCTAAAAATAAATCAACGTGGGCCGTATTTGTAATTAAAAAACATTTGTGGGATGAGCAGAAGAGTTGAGGAGGAAGGTTCTCTTCTCTGTCAATGCAAAGCAACTTATTCTGCTATTGACTTTTGTTTGGTGTGGTTTATTAGATTATTGAAGTCTGAAGTAATATGACATACTAGCAAATTGACTAGAAAATTAACAGTTTATTAATTTAACATTCAGGGGCCTCAGTGGCAGGATGAAGAACCATACACACCCACAACAGCCTGGCACCTCCTCCACATGCTGGTCACACACCGCTGTGGGTTGGTATCACAAGTTTTTGTCACGTCAGCCAATGTGGTTTTACTGGTTACTCTGGCACAGATAGCATACCCAGACTGGTCCTGCAAGTGTTCAGTGGGGTTGAGGTCTAGCCTGTAGGCAGGGCTTTCCATTTTCTCTTTTCACAAACTCTGGAGGTAGTCTCTGATAATCCCCGCTCTGTGGGAGCGAGTATTGTCATTCTGGAGGATAGAGTTCAGTCCCAGACTGGAGATATGGGATTGCCACTAGTTGCGTGTGGAATCTCATCTCGTACTTCTTTACAATTGTAATTGGCTGCATTCATAAGAAGGCTTGTTTTTCCAGTGAGGCAGATGCTTCCCCGAATCCTCCACTAAAAGCTGAAACTCTTATCAGTGCAGCAATCACCATAGCGTTCTCCACATTGTCTTCCAACTTTGACCCTACGATGCCAACAGACGTCTACAGCAGGGTCCATGCTCACAGGTGCTTCTAATCAGGCATCAAATTGTTTTTCTTTTCGATTATTTTCATTTTTGGATTTATTCTGACTTTGCCTTATGGTCATTGTTTTGGTTGTAATTACATCCTTGCCAAAACTGTTGTGCACATTTCTGACACTTTTGTCTGCTTATGCGATTGTCAACGCTGTTTTTAATGAAGGCTCTGTTTTAACGTCATAAATACTGTCAAACTAAATTGTCCTTAGGGATCAATAAAGTTGTCTAAAATGAACTGAATTAAACAAATACAATGGTCATATTTGTACAGTGATCCACGTTATATTTAGTGTGAATGGAAATTTAAACACATTAAAAAAAACACATACGTTCATCATTTTATAATCAATAATACCCATAAGAAAAAAATGGTTGTTGTTTAGCTTTATTTGGAGTGTCAGCATTGAAAATCTCTTTACTGTTTTGTTTCATCAAAAGATCTGGTGGGTAAACTTCAGGTTTACCCAAGTGACTGAGAACATACAAACCTTAAGTGAACAATTTGGGAAAATCTGACAAAGTAAGATGAAAGTTCCCTTTTAAGTTCTATCAAAATGAAATTCCAACATTTTTTCAGAAAACGGCTAATTTATATTTTGTTTAAATGAGCAAAAACATTTTCTGAAGCATTTACAACATATGACCCCAGTGCAAAATCAAAAACAATCTGACAGGTTTACTACACATCAGTTTCACTGAAGTCCAGCTATGATCAGTTGGTAAAACCAGTAAAATGTCACGACTCCTCATTGTCTCAACCATCTTCATTCCTCACTAGTTTTCTGAAACATCTAATAGTCCCTGACCTGTATAACCATCCCTACCAACTACAAGGAGTCACAATTGTTCAAAATGTGTTCACTGAGGATACCACTGAACAGAATTCTACACAGATCACATGATTTGCCTTTGTAACATTTGTACTCATCTTGCAAATACTAGTCCATACAAAAATGGGACCAAGAAGCTTAAATAATAATAAAAAAAATAAATGCAAGCTTGTTTAAGTTCATAGGGAAGTCAACTTAAATACGTACCACTTTGGATGCACTTTTGTCTTTAAATAACAACTTGAAGCAAAAGTAAGAATAAAATACAAAAAAATATCTCAATTAAAAGCTAAGAAACATGGTTGAATAATTCTGGGGCAAGTTGTGCTTTTTTTTCTTTTCATTTTTACCGATAAGTAACAGTTTTCTAGACATACATTTTACTTAGTACCTTCAATATGCACATTAGCCCTTACAACGGCATCCATCAGTCAACGACCATCTTTTGGTTGTCTAAATCGGGGAATAGAGGACAAAGTAGGTTTCACCTTGCCCCTTGAATAATTCTGTTAATATAATACCTCTTATAAACTCTAATAACACACACCCACACACAATAGAAAGCAAATGTTAAAATGATAAAAATCAAGATCTTTAGAACGATACATCCAAAAACGCAAAGTTGGCTATATTTACATTATAATTACAACTGTACAAGTGTGCAGAGTAAAAGAGCAACTTTGTACAGTGACTGCACTGCAGGCAATAAGCAATCAAAATAAAAACGTGTTGCTCAGAGCTAGGGCTGGGCAGCGACCTGAAGAAATCATACCCCTCTAAATGAATGGTGGTACATGATATTTTGGTATTTTTTATTATAATATTGATAACACTGCTGTAGAACACAAAATATGTGTGTTTTCTACTGTCAAATACAATCAATAGTTAACCTCTGTTTGCTTTTCTCCGATATCTCAGATTCTGTATTTCAATAAACTCCAATCCCTATAAAAGTTTTTCTTATTTACATTGTTTCTTTTTCTCTCATCAGACAGCACTATGTGTTAGAAAATGTGACTTAAATACTGTTTATACTAAAGATTAGGCAACCATTGTTGATTTTACATGTGACATCCAATTTAAAACAATATCTGCTTTTGTACTCAGGCGGTGTTTTCCATGACATGGTACGGTACAGTAGGGCTCTTCCATGTTTAATTATCCCTGCAATATGGGAGGGAACAGATGTTTTTCATAACAGACAACTTCCCCATGTGTTTTTATCATATAGAATTGTAATAGCAAACCCTTTTTATGCAAAGAAGCTTACAAGTGAGTATGTAGGAATATCGCTTGTTTTTTTAACTGAATTAGTTTGCAAAAGAATAAAAAAATGTCTGAGTATCTTTTGAGAGTCATCATAATGACTGAGCACAACAGAGCTCAACTCCTGTCAGTGGAAAAACCAGATCAGTCTGTTATTTCATACTCGTTTTTGACAACATACTCATGCATGCATTGGTCATGCAACAAATATGCAATCCATATGCACAAATGAGATATCCATGACTTATACAATAAATGTAGCAATGGACTTTCAAACTACAGTAGAGAACTAGGATGTAAGTTAATGAGTGTTGATTGCTTCCACCCACAGGTGTACAGGTGATGGTTTGCTGTGACCATTCAGTGGTCTGCAGTGTTTCCACATCATCATATAGTATTATCTCGGTTTACTTGGAACCTCAGCTTAGGTAGGAGTAAAAAAAGTATTATTTAGTTTTCTATGGCACTATAATGGAAAAAAATTTTTTTTTAAAATAAATAAATAAAAACCTATACCATGTAATGGAAAAAGGCCATTATTCCAATTGCACAGCTCACAGCCAGGCAGCAGATAGAGGTGGGGAGGGCAAAGCAAGCACTCGGGTTTATCCTGGCGACACTCTTCATAATTCAACCAGGGATTGTCCAACATATTGCTCCATTTAACTCAAGTTCTTTTTTTGAAAAAGATACTTGGACAACATTGCCAAGTTGAAACAATAAGGAGAAGTTCTAAGTAACTGCAGCTCAGGGAGTAGCTGACAAATACAGAAATAAAGGACGAGCCGGTGTGAATGAGTACACACACTGTAAAGGCTTTAAAGGGGAAATGCATGATGTCAAATCTGTATAAAACTGTGTTGTCTGATTTGATATCTTTTTTTCTTTTAGAAAAAACAACAAAAAAAACAACTTAAATAAAAAGTTGGTATACTACCCAGCCCTAATCAAAGCTAAAAAGCGTTTATGGCTGGAGGAGGAAGAAATAAAGAAATGAACATTTGGCTCCAGTGTGCACTGCCGGCTTTCACTAAAGACACATTGGTTGTTGATTTCAACCTGCTATGTTTTTTATACATCCTCTACTGTACACAGTGGGAAGGTTTTTACTACATTCATCTGATGCCAAAACAAGTTTGGTGTTTTAAGCTATTGATCAATTAACATAACCCAGCCATGACTAATAGAGCGAACGCTTCACCTTGCATAAATAGTTAATACAGACAGACAGGCAATTACTTATCCTGAACAGTTTAACACTAAGGATAATTGCGTCTTTCAAGTAGCAGTAACTTCAGCTCATTGTTGCTGTGGAAACCTGGACAGATGCATCATATACAACTGACCATTCTCACTCATACAATAATGATGACATTCATCATACTTTTGATTGATTTTTTTAAGTGGCCATTTTGCAGCTCACATGGTTAAACGTGCCTGAGATTTAGCTGGGCGAAAGGAGTTCATCTGAAGAGCGATTGTCTGCTCAGGCATGAGGTTCAGATGAGATCTGCAGAAAAGGTTTGGTCGACAGCATAAAATATGAGGAGTGTGTGTTAGGTCTGACAACACCTTGTAGACACACAATTGGAGCCACCCTGAGCTATCAAGTCCAACTAACAGGACCAATCTCAAATAGTCTAAAACCCTGTTCACCCAGCTGGAGCACAACCTTCGCTATTGATTAGTACTCTAGTCTGGATCATGGAGTTAAGAGACAAAAGTCCTACAATAGTGCAAACACTGCTGTCTTTTTGAAGACACACCCCAGTTGTTTGTTGTTGAGGCAAACACTGGATGGAGTGATTTAGAGGTATTTTCGGAGTGTTGGCAGGTTCTTCTCCATCCAAAGCTGGTTCAGCCTGATGGTTTCCAAAGCTTCCTGCACACTCCTCATCTGAGAGCCGCGCTCCTTCACACTGGAGAAGAAAGCCTGCACCTGAAAATGACACAAACACAAACCAAAATGTTTATATCTTCCCAAACAAATGCACAGACCCTCAAAATACAACAAAGCATGAATGCATAAATAACTTTAACAACATACTTGTTCAATGTGTGCCTGTGTGGAAAACTGCGAGGTAGCAGACTTGATGATTTTTTGGATTGCAAAAGAACCCACACGGAACCTACAGCCAGAAACACACATACTGTGATGTGCTTTGTCTTTGAAATTTTATGTACATACAATTTTAAAATGTATTGTCAGGGATAGCTTTTTATGAGGCTCATACTTACTTCTCAATTAGGCGATCCCAGTTCACTTGAATGAAATCCCAGGCAAACAAATAGCCAGCAAAGCCTTTACACACAGTGCTGATAACCAAAGGCAACTCCTGTGTCTGGATGATATCCCCCTTCAGACTTTCCTTAAGAATCCTGGAAAGATCATATCAAGTGTTGATATGCTGTTAACTCAGTGTGCCAGCAGTAAACTCTTGAAAATGACCACCATCCTGGGCAAGTACATGGTTTGTCATGCCATTTTATTCACTGTAATATTATGAGAAAGATTTAAAAAGACACAATATTCAACATCAAACTTAGCAAAAGTCTCTCTGGATAAGAATGTTGTAATACTTGTCGATATTAGGTGGCCTTCCCATTACATTAGCTAATTAACTTCTAGTAGATGCATTTTTTTGTGTGCATGTTCCAGCAGAAAAATGAAAATCTAGGTGTAAAGTCACTTAGGAATAGTGTCTTTACAGTAAGAAAATTACAAATCCACCCATGAGCAAGAGAAAATTAACTATAAAATGTCCCATTGTGCACATTTCTGAAGCCATTTTCACCAAAAGACATCCTAGTTAAGCTATTGCTGTTCCCTTTGGTAATTTGTACAGACCAGACATCAGTGACTCAGTCCCAAAGAAGTGTGCCCTTACAAACAGTAAGCTAGTGTTGGTGGATAAACTCAGGGACAAAAACATCATTGGTAACAGAGGTGTGCCACACCCCAGTGCCTCCCAGTAATCACATACACTCCAATTCAGTTGATACAGACTCTGACACCAACTCAGATGCATATCAGCATCAACTTTGACCCCTACAATCTGCCTCTAAACAGGATGCTGATACACAGCAAAAACCCATCAGTCCGACTTTAAACAGGCAAAGTGAAAACAACTCAATGACAACAAAAGAAAAGAAAAAAACAAAACAAAAAAAAGAAAGAAAGTGCACAAGGTTAAAGTCTGGGTATTTTTGGCAAAACTGAAACAATAGAACTGTCAAATCAATCGGTAGGAATTTGCAAATGTATGGAAATTGACTTAATACACACAAACACTTACCAGACAATACGTCTTGTGTCCTGAGTCGATGCTAGACCCTGCAGAATTTTTCGCTTCTCTGAATCATAGGTGGCATGTGAGTACATTTTGACCGAAGTTGCCCAGTTGTCATCTGACTGAGCAGCCACTGTGAAGACAACTCGCTGCAGATCACCTGGAATCCTACAGAAGTAAATATATACAGTAGGAGAAAAAACTGTAAAAATATTTAGGTTACAAACAGCTACAGTATCCCTTCAACAACTCCACATCAGGTCCTCATTCATTTAAGTCTCATCAAACCATTTAAAAAAAGAATGTAAAAGAGAAATCTGAACTATACGATGACCCTGACCACTTCAGACTACTTATCTTTGTGTCTTTTACTTACCGGAAGGTGCCGTTGGATTCATTATACTGTTTAAACAGCAATGTTGCATTCTGAATGCAGTTTACTTGGTTTAGACTGCAGGCGGTCTCCAGGAGAGCTGAACGCAGTTCCTGTTTGGACACGCTCTCCTCCTCTAACCATGTTTGTTTGTCCATCAGAGTGCCAAAATACGTCAGAATGTAATTCTGTTGGATTGTAGAAAAAACAAAACAAAACAAAACATAAATACATTAGCAAACAGGCACTCCTCCATCTAAACTTACCTTATGATCAGACATCATTCTTCTTATAGACTAAGGATGTTAACTTTAACTTTCCTTGGAATAACAAAAATGACAAAATGCCTATCAACAGTGTAATAATACTTTGTGTTCTTAAGTTATTTATTTGAGCAAATCAACGTTTCTAAATCAAGTAGCGGATTTGAAAGTAAAATTTTAATGTCATTATGTTAGAGTTTAAAAGTCAATAATAAGAAACAGTAACATTTTGATACAATAACATAAAAAATAAATGAATAAAAAAAATTAATATCAGCTATTTTGATGTGGGAATGATACAATTTGTGGTGAAGGGATGTGATTCTGGCTCAGATTCAGGGTGGAGACATGGGGCAAATATTCACTGAAAAGTTCCTGGTGAGTCTGATTAACAAAGAGCTTCATTAATCAGTCTCACCATCTTTATCTGCAGTAGTATTTCACGGTCCTGGACGGCTAAACTGCAACCAGCCACATGACAAGATGCTGTGTGCCAAGACGGACCGCTACTTCTAAGTAATCTAAATATTGTTTCTGCATTGGGATGTGTGTGCTCAGCTTGTCAGCCACCAACAGCGGGACACATAAACAGTGCAAGTGTGTGAATTTCTTGGCAGAAATAAATCAGTGTTGGGAAACTGAGGCTGTCATTGAGTCTTTCTGCTGGGAGAAAACCTGGAGCGGCTACAGCACTGCTATACAATCAATTTTAAATCTTAATGCTTAAACTTCTTGACACAATTAAATAACTCCTTATTACGCCTGCATAAATAAAGTATAATTCATTCATTCATCACATGCAGCTTCATATGATTTTTTTCCATAATGTATGTTTGGTGTTGTGGATGTACACAAATGTGTATACATGTACATTACCTTCATGCGGGCTACAAGATAAGACTCCTGTCTTGTATCAAGCAGCCTGTAGATATTATTGAGCTGCAGCAGAGCTTCTGTTACAGGCAAAGTCTCAGTTTCTTTGTTCATATAGTTCAACAAGTTGAGTACTTGACCGAAGGATACACGTCCCAGTCTATTGACCACAAAAGACAATGAGTAACAGAATAATAATTTACTTTTATCACAGAATATTGTTTAAAAAGAAGAAGAAAAACAAGATTAGGTTGTCTTCTTTTTACCTGGAGAGTGCAAAGATGTTATGTATAAGCGAAGCGCGGTCTTCATGCGTAAGAACACTGACGTTTGTGGACAAAGCATTAATTAGTGCAGCCCAGCCCTCGTCTCCGTAGTTGACGATGTAGAAGCCTGTGTTTCTGTAGTTCAACTTGAGCCACTTCACACTTTCTGGCAGCTTCAGAGTACCTGAAGACACACATAACTTGCCATTTGACACAGTATCTAAAACACTTCAATTTGATGTGGAAGGTCATGTTTTGTATTTTACCTGACTTGGACTTCAGAGTGAACACCTGTCTACACTCAGGGGCCAAACTACAGCTGTCATTTACGTATGTCACTGGAATATTCCACAAGCTAGATGGAGGACACAGCACAGTCAGATTTGTATTGTATTTTTATGATCTTTGCATATGGTGGTGAAACTCACCTGGAAGTATGCGTGGTATTGTCAGATGTGAGCAGGAAGTGCTCCTGTGTCAGGGTCACCTGATCTCCTTTGTGGCTCACAGTAACCAATGGAAAGCCTTTCTGTGATGTCCATGAATTCATCATCTCTGATATATTCTGGTGATGTGGGGAGACATCGACCTGCAGACAGGAAGATAATACAGTCTCTTTGTGATCTGATGCCATGTTTGTTGTTTTTTTTCGACATGAAAAATGTTGTCACCTGAAACGTTGCAGCTATTTCATGGAAATTTGTGGTAAAAATGAAAACCCCAAAAATACCTATGTCAATACAGGATGCAAAATTTGCAAAATAAGTCAAATATAAACCCTGAACACTCTATGACCATCCTTTTGAACTGTCAACACTGACACACATCCACACAATCAGTGTGTGTTTGTAGTAAGCTGGACCAGAGAACAAATTTACAAACTTCACTTCAATTGTGGGCAGCTGGTTAAAAACCTATTGTCATGAATTGTATTATTCATGTGCCATGTCCTCCAGAGGGGAGTAAGACAGAAAAAGAACATTCTTAGAGCCATCAATAACATTACCACATCACTATCAGTAATGTTGTGGCTTTTAGCATAAGAATAGAGCTTCTGAGACTAGTGTTGTTAAAAAAAATAAAAAAATTGATTCCCAGATACTAATCGATTAGAAAATTCTGTATCTAGTTAAATATGAATTAATAATCTATACTTAAATGCCACTTTGGTATCTGGTTCACAGAAAAGACCAGCCACTTCTACCCATTTTCAACAGGCACTGCAGCAGCTACCTGGAGGACCCATTGTTTAGAGTGTTGCCAACTTATTATGTAAATTTATTATTATTATTCATGTGTGCGTGTTCCTTTTTCCTTGATTTTCACTTGTGTACACTTGTACTGTTGCAACAAAGCAATTTCCCCACTGAGGGACTAATAAAGGTATCCTTATTATTTTTAACGTAGCGACTTGTTGCTATAATAAGCAAGCTATTAGACCTATCTAGCAACTCTTCGATAAAAAGTGACAAGCAACAAATTTAGCGACTTTTTCTGGTGTTATTGGAGACTTTTGGAGACTGACGTGAAAACATGTTTTTTTCCATCTAAATGAGCTGCAAGTGCTGTGAAGTAAAGGACACCTATGTAAATAAGCACACAAACTATGTAACAAATCAGTGTCTCAACTAGTGGTTGAATTTTTTTTTAGTTTTGTATTTTTTGCACCACAGTGAGCAGACGGTCTGAGAAGACTGTACAAGACTGTATGAAGACTGCATCTTTCCATGAATTAATAGAGCTTTAAAGCAATGCATCTATTATACATTGTTAATTTCTTTTCTTATGTTTATTAATACATTTTTGTTGTATTGTTTGGATTGTGTTGTTATTTCTATGGTGCTTTGACTTTGGCTATAAAAAGTCCCCCACCTTCTATAGTATTGAAAATGGTATTGATTATAATGTACCATCCTTAGTATTGGTAAGTTTGAAATTTTTATATCGTGACAACTCTACCTAAGACACTTCTTTGTTACAACCATTCCATATTGATGGTAAAACCAACTAAATCTGGATGTTACCATAAAGAATATGGTAATAGAATATTCACACAGTTGGCTGACAGACTATAGGAAAGACAAAGAATAAAAATAGTTCAGTTAATGAAGTATTTATGATAAAGTCCTGAAAATAACACACGCACATACCTGTGTGAGGCTGTTCCAGAGGTCATCAGTTTCTGTATTTAATCCACTAAACTGTTTTAGGTATTGGATGATGCCCTTTCTAAACTGCTGATGCCCTGGCAAGGAAGCATTCAGCATCAGGAGAATGGATGCACCCTGGAAAACAGAGAGACAAAGCATCTGTGATTAGAACCAAAACAGAGCAATGATGACAGTTCTGTTTCATTCCCTCCTGACTGCCAGTGGTTGTAAAGAAAGTGGATATGTCTCCTTGCACTCTGAGCTTATGACAATAAAGACAGTTTCGTGACCACCTGTGTGCCCAAGCTATAAACAGGGCATGATAGCCTACACCCGGTCTCCAAGAATCTTCTCGCCAAGAAACCAGCATGACTGGAAGTTATTCAAGAATTCACCAATTACCTACGTAACTTCCGTTATAGCTGACTGAGGTCCAGAATAGAAATTTCTCACTCTGGTAAACAACTGGATAGAGAAGTAAATTGAAAGAGGACAACAATAATTTAAAAAGTGCACCTTTTCATAAGAGACCGAGTCAAACATCTCTTCCACTTGCTCTGGCGTATTGACCTCTGTTGACACAGCGTGAGAGGAGTTTAGGGCATCTTTGTCCATGGCCCTGAACCGCACTGCTAAGAATAAATTACCCTGCAAACATACACAAGGGACTTACTGTAATAACACAAATGTTTCCGCCTATAAAAAAAACAAGAGATATGTTTTATGGATTAGAAGCTTGAACTTACGATGTCAAGCTTGGGCAACACCATCTGCAGTGACATAAACTGCATGTAGGTGGCAAAGCCTTCGTTGAGCCACAGGTCATTCCACCAGGACATAGTTACCAGGTTTCCAAACCACTGCAACACAGCACCAAAGATTGATCAGTACTCTGAACATCATCTCTGTTCCTACTCTTTTTACAGATGCTAAAGTGAAAAACTACCTGATGTGCAAGCTCATGCGCTATCACAGAAGCAACAACTTGTTTATCCAGAGGGGAAGACTCATTGCCCACCAGCAGGGTGGTCTCCCGAAATGTGATGAGCCCCCAGTTCTCCATGGCTCCTGCTAGGAAGTCAGGGATTGCTACCAAATCTGACAAAAAGAGAGCAAAGATATACTTAAGACTTGTGTATAAAGTATCATTTGTATAAATTATGTAAACTGTACAGGTATACGTGTGTGCTCACCAAGTTTCTTGAGGGGATAGTTAATATCAAAAAAGTTGTTATAAAACTCCAGCAGTTTGGAAGCCGTTTCCAAAGCATAGTTAGCGTGCTCTTTCTTCTCTGGCACAGAGTAGACGGACAACTGAAACAGACATTTATACAGTATTTAATCCATACTGTATACACACACACATACACACACACACACACACACACACACACGTCCAAATAGACCATCTGCAACAAGACAAGCTCACAAAATGTCAGGTATAAAACACATGTTGAGATAAAACCTGCGCCAACAACAAAATAGGAGTCACGCACATCTCTGTCAGACCCACCATGGTTTCTGAAGCATTTTTGCTGATAGAGGTGAAGTTCGCAACAATGAAGGCCACCAGGTATGTGCTCATGTTGACACTGCTCTTTTCAAACTCATCCAGCACAAGGCCATCAGGAAGAGGTGTGGAATTGGCCTGAAACACACAGCATAAGGAAAAGATCACTATGAGATTATGTTGGAAGTATACTAGATTATAAAGGAACACGGCATATCAAGCAAATACCAATAAATCATCTGTTTACTTAACAACGGGAACATGAATGATGTGCAACACCATTAAGGCAAGAAGTGGCATAATTCAGTTATTACCATAAAGCATTGATTCCAATTGTGATTAATGGTAAAATGAGGCTGTGTGCGCTGCCTTTAAAGGTTATAAACCTGCCTTAATCCTGTTAAACCACTCGTATGAAAGCACTCTATTTTTTCACAGTCCTAAGGGCACTAGTCATCAGCTAGCATGACATAAATTGTTAACATTGAATATCTGCACAAACCTAGAGATGCTGTGTAAGATACTTCAATAGATGCTGTTTGTTCATTTCTAAACAAATCACTAATTTTACTGTACCTGAGGCATGTTGGAAAGAGTTGTGTAGTTTTGTTGTCTTTTGATTTTTATCAGAAAAGTGGCTTTGAAAGCCGGTTCATCAAAACAAGGGAAGGCCTTCCTGGCTGACAGTGGCTCAAACTGTGTTGCTGCCAAGACCCTAAGACAAAAGACACAGTTATTGCTCCTGCTGAACTAGAAAAATGCCTCAAGAATTGAAGAAAAAAAAATCGGCATATTTTTTTTTTTTTAAATGTGTCATGAGTTCAGTCAAGTTCATATTCTATATACACTGATACTCAATTCGGTCCTACGAGGGCCCCAATCCAGCAGGTTTTTGATGTATCCCTGCTCCAACATACCCGACTCAAATTAATGAGTCACTGTGTAGAACTTGATTGGTTGTTGAACCCAGGTGCAGGTGTGTTGAAGCAGGAACACATTGAAAACCTGCTGGAATGCAGCCCTTGTAGTACAAAATTGAGTATCAGTGCTATAGCCCATCTTTAACTTGTACTTATAGTAAAACAAGCTTACCGTCTGTTTCCATCTTTGTCAATGTATGAGCTGTTATAGAAGCCATCATAGGTGTGTGACATGTTGGCAGAGTAATCCAGGGTCAATATACAGTGCTGGTCTGCTTTCAGCTCCTCTGTGAACTTAACAGCTATCTGCTGTTTGGGTTTGTACTCCAGTACAGTCACATCTCTCGTCAGGCCCCCATCCATCTGAAAGAGACAACTAATTTGTGAGCAACTGGTAAACAACAGAGCAATGGCAAACAATACATTATTGAATTCATCAGCACACAAACCTATTTCAATCCCACCTTGAAGGTAGCTTTGGTAATGTTGAGATTAGCACCATGTAGGACAATGATCTTTGTATTGTGAAGAACAGACATGTTGATAACAGTTCTGCCAGTGAATGTCATGCTGTCAAGGTCAGGAGTCAAGATAAGCTCATAGCTTAGGGGACGTATGCTGCGAGGCAGCCGGAGCTGTGCCCATGGAAACAGTTCACCGTTTGTGGAAATGGGGCTGATTGGCTCAGCTGGAGTGGTCTTATTTGGCTTCCGGCAACCTGCCTGCAGAAGGATTGAGGGTTAAACTCAGCCAGAGGAATGAGCGTGAGTCATGATGAAAGAGAAATAAAAAGGGAAAATGTCTTGAGAGACATTCTAGCTAAAAGCATGTATGAAAATCCTATCGAAACAGAACTAGGTGACTATTTTCTTACCTTGGTAAAGGTGCAACCAGGTAAGAAGTAGAGTACCATGGTCATAGAGGCCACTATCACCAGGAATAACACGCATACAACCATGGTGCGGGCTGAGGGACGTGAACATGACCTGTGACCCCAAAAAAACATAGTAGTGTCTCTAAATATTATGTACAATGGTACTTCAGTAAACAGACTGTGATAAAACTGTAAATCCTTAACTTGGTACAAGGTTGCTCTGAAAGCACCTTAACCTATACTATTTGTAGAGTATCTGTCATGGCTCTGCAGACCCTGGCAGGCAGGTGTGTGTGTGTGGTATGCATGGGCGTGTCTGTTTTGCAGGTGTAGCTGTGGATTCTGGCAGCGGGTTTTTAGACACAACTGACACTGATCATCTCATCACTGCCTCAGTATTTCAACTCTGGTCTGATCGCCAGTCTCTGCCAGATCGTTGCTCTCACTCCTGGGGTAACGTCAGGGCTCTCCTTTATATTTGGCTCCTCAACTGTCCATTCAAAATATTTATACGCTCTTTCCCTCTCTGCTCCGTAATCCCTGCTGCCAACCCGTTGTTCTGGAGCTCCGATTTATTCCTGCCTGCTTGCCTGCCATCCCACCCTACTGCTGACCCACATGTACTCATCAAGGAACTACACAGTCAAACACCTAAACATCACCATTTGCTTCTTTCAAATCAACTTTTAAAACTTCAACAGTTGCACGTCTGCTTTTGGGGCCACTTTCCACCCATTTTGACAGTATCTGCATCATGTGGAGCACATAGATTGTAAATTGTTTGCGTACACATTAAACTATCTTATAAACAGTAAACTAATGTGGCTGCAGATACATTTTATTATCTTAACAGCCAATGTGTTACAAATTGAGGAAGTCAAACTGCTCTGTGTAGTGGGCAATTCTTAGAAAACATTTCCCCCGCCTTTAGTGATTTTGACTGGATAACTAGCAGATTCCATGTGCAAAGGCTATTACATCATTTCATACACAGTAATGTGATATTTATTGTGTATTTGTTTCTTGTTCTGATAGCTAGAAATTAGCTTGAATAGTAGCTTGTATAGTCAGGTATAGTAATCTTTCATACATTTACATAGATTTTGTGACGCAATTAACCATAAAACAGTTTTCCTTTTACATGTTCAAACACAGTCAATAATGCTCAAGGTTTTTTTTCTTATCCAGTATTGCAACTGCAAGCATGACATTTCTATCAGGACCTTGAATGCAGCAGCAGTTTCAGGAAATGTTTCAACACGAGTCCAAGTTGTTATACATTACCCTCACAGCTTATTACATGAATCTGTCAAATCTCAGATCAAGGAGGTGAACGATATTATTATTGAATCCGAAGACCATTTCAGCGCTGTACTTGTTGTATCATTCATTTCCATCTGTAGCTACTGGCCTATTAGCTCCTCATTATTAATTTCACAGAAACGTTTTATAAACTTGTAGAAACAAATACAAAATGTTAATCTGATTTCAACTTTTGTGCATCACAAATATTTAACCCAGAAAATGATGGAATATAACACTGCTAATAAATGTTGCTAGATTTTTAATGCAAACACTGTGAATCATTGCAAATGATGACCTTCTCAGTGTATTACCTCGGTGGAGCCTGTCTGGTGTAGGGGGAAGAATTGGATCTTAGAGCAGAGCTACGATTCATGAAGGACATGCCCAGGAGACGAGCTGAAGACTCACAGTCCTCCTCATCCTCATCCATGTCATTTTCTCCTAGGCCTCGCACAAGCAACCGTGAGCTACGGGGCTCATATGACACCTCATCAGGGTCAAGAGAAGGAAAGGCCTAGAAAGAAGAGGTCCAGAGTACTCTGTTATTCTCTAGTTAAACTCTATACTGTTTCCAACACAATGTCTGTAATTGGATTGCATTCCCAGGTAATCAATCTGCAAAGGGTAAGAGGCCATGAAGACAGTCAGGAAAGTAGGGCTTGTAACAAGAATAAAGTAAAATAATAAGCAGAGCACAAACGAGAGACATGGAAAGCAAAACATCAGGAAGTGTTTTGGATTGTTGACACAGATTGTTGTCCCATAAAATAAAAAGCACATGGGAAAATGAAATGTAATGAGAGGTCACATATGTGTGACACTAAGAGAGAATAAAGGTAATACACACTTAGATTAACTTGGAGTTAGCAAGACTTTATGACAATGTAATATCACAGATTCTTAAGATGCATTTCTGAATATAAGGATATTGAAACTATTAACACAGCAATGCTTTGCCAACAAACTAAAATGCCCAAAAGCGTTTAATTAAACTTGGTGCAGCTCACATCTACAAAATAAAATCTAAAGATCTGTGAAACGTTTGCTGATTGGATTGAAAGAGTGCGAATATGCATCCCTGATCACCCTGCCCTGGGAACTAGACAATTCAGAGATCTCATGTTTCATTTGCTGTGGCAGAATGCATCTACTGTTCCCCTCCTGTTTGTACCAATTCTCACCTGGCCTTTCCCAAACTGAACCAATCGCATAATTAAACTAATATGGGGAGGGTGCTCCCTATGTATGAAAGCAGTGCACCACTGAGCCACATCTCTCAGTATGATATAGGACGTTTAATTGCTGTAGTTGGTTGCTTATCTACCCAATTTCATCCATGGCATTTTTGCCTGTGCCCACCTTTTAATGCCCCCTTAAAATGAAAACAAAGCTGTTGAGTTCACCTCTAATCTATATTTGCACATTTGTCTGAGAACACCTGTAGTGTTATCCATAAACGCTGACCATTCTTGAAACAGATTACTCCTGTTTATGTTACTATAATCTGTTCACATTATCAGCATGTGAAACTGACATACTGGAAATGCAGTGGAGTCTTTGGCCAAATCTACAACATCAGGCTCTTCTTCGAACATGCTGTTCTCAATCATGTTCCTTGGCAGGTTAGCATGCTCTGCAACACACAGAGGAAAAGAAATCAGACAGATTCTTAAAAAAGGGAAGTGAGCTACGACAAAGATAGTTGTGCACAGAATACAAAAGAATGTATACATTGACACAAGTGACTAACACTTGTTAACCTATATGCAGTGTTTTTCATTATTTTCCTCAAAACATAAAGGCAATAACACATGATTCAATGCAAGGAACGTTACAGTTCCTGAAGTACAAGCAACATGAAGCTACATTAAAAAACAACACAAAAAAAACCACAAACACACTGCGCATCAACAATTTCCTGTATGTAAACCTAGCTTCTTTTTTTTCTTCTTTGTCATCTTCCTGTTTATGCTTTGACCTAAATAAAACAGGCTCATCAAGTTAGTGAAACACAGCTATGAACTTGTCTAACTAAATCTGTGACAAGTAAAATTGTTCTTACACTTTCTTTAGTTACATTTTATTGCAGTAAAATTAAACAACTGAGGAAGCACACACAAATGAGAAAGGACAAATGCTCCAAATACTCATTATCTGGCACTGACATGGCTGCACTTCCTCAAACTAGCATGCATTTTCCACAACAGGACAAGAATAAAGCCTTGTTTTACTACATTCATGGCAATCAGGTTCTTTCCTGAGTAATTCTTGAAACAATCAGAGGCATGTTAAACTTCCTGATTCAATAACTGAAGCAGTAAAACACTGTGTGCTGTGAATCTCCAGTGTCACTACCCAAACCATTCATGCTTTTACGGATGATGACCGGTACTTCAGTGTCAGTATTTGATGGTTTTATGTGGAAAGAAGGGAGAAATAGTACACATCTAACTAAAAACACATTGTTCACTAAATGCCAAGGCAACAAACAAAGATTGTCTTTAAATCTCCAAATTAGAAACTTTCAAAATGTGAGACTCCTTGTCTGCTCAGTACAGTGTTTCTGATATGACTGCAACACAGTCTCTCTGTCTGGACCACACTGCTGTGGTATGAATGTTTATTAATAGATTAAGAGCTAAGTGGTTAGGTACTGTGTAATGTCCAGAGGAGTTTACAGTAAAAATAATACCCATAAAGACACATCACACTTTAATGGCAGTCATTTCTACTTTTAACAGCTGTAGGTTATTGCTGTGTTAACATGGTGATAGACATTTTACATAGGCACAACACAAATGAATGAAAGGGGTAGTTATCACAATGGTTATCATATGGCCAGGCATATGAATACGAAGTTATCATGTATGTACAGCAGTAAAGTACATTATCTGTTGACTGTGCTCTTCCTGTTTATTCAAAACGTCTATTAACCCTACCTAGTATAGTTTAATATGAGTTGGGCAAACCTGTCCATTCATTCAACCCAAGTAGGAACTAACAGTAAAGACACTACATGGCTGCAGAGCACCCAGAAATAACACTGTTAATCATTGGTTATTTATTAAAAAGCAGGAAGGAAGCATGAGGTTTTCACATCACTATCTGATAAAAATGAGATTGTGAAATGCAAGTAAAGTCTTGTACTGAAAATCACAAAGTCACAATCAAGAATACTCACACATTTGAAAAAAAAGGGGAAAAAAAGAGGAAGTCTTGCTGCTGTGATTTGGTTGTTCTTTCTTCCAGTTTAAGAACACTACCTGATGGTGTTTGCAATGGTCAGTTGTTTGTATAATAAAGTCCCTGACGCCATGGGACCACAGCAGAGGTTATAAAGCAAAATAGGACAAAATATAGCTCCTATCAAACTAACAAGTTTACACTCAGTGATCAGCTGTGTAAACAGTGCTGCTGGGATGTAAGACGCAACGTAATTCTTAACAGGAAAACATGAGTATGTTTATGCAAGTATTTGAAGACAAGCTATGATAAAATAATTACTTACCGTATTCGGAACAAATATTATGGAAATGTTGAACAAAAAGCTGCAAGGCTTATATGTAAACAATTATGTGCCTCACGAGGAGGAAACATGTAAATGTTATCGTTTCATCGCAGGACAGTCACTTGACAAGTGACATTAAGTTAGCTTCCGAGAATCCCTCGGCTGTGAAAACCAATTACTTACTCTGAAAACACAGAGCTGCTTCTATTTGTTTTGTGAAAAGCCGATTCCACATATCTAAAAATTTGTCCTCCAATGAATGTCACTCCCAGTAAGCCTGCAACCAATGTCCCGACAGTTATTAGCTGGCCTGCTGCTGTTAGCTTACTGTTACTGTACGTACCATCTTCCGTCCTTACCTGTACTGTTGCTGTCGAACAAATCCATTTTAAGATCTGCCGAAGACCTCCTTAGGCCAAAAACGAGGGAACTTCTGAACGTTAAAACAACAACGTTCAATAAAACTCGATGTTTTTATGAATGTCCACAACCAACAACGGGCTATTAGACGTTCACAATAAACAGCAGCCTATCCCCACGTTAGCTAACTACGTAGTAGCTAGCTTGGGACTAGCCAACTTCTGACAATTGTAACTGATAACATTCACTGACAACAACATTCAGTTAGCTAACATTAGCTGTTTTCCATAAGTATATAATCCATGACTGTATGTTTAAAAATAGGTAATTTCCAAGAACTTTTCTGAAAGTATAAACCCTTACGCCAAAACCGTGAAAACAAATCTTAATCCCAAGTGTTCTGCAAACACAAGAGCGAATTACAGTTTTCCTCCTCTCCAGACCAGTTGTTGACAACCTCCCATCAAATTACAGTACCGGCATCTGATTGGATGTTACTACCATGGGGCGGGGTCAGAATGAAAGGCGTACACCAATGACTGTAAAATAAAAGGCGTACACACGTACGTTACACACGCTCTTTCCTTTTACATGCATTTAAGGAGACTGCAGTTTTTAATTCAATGAACGGTGATGAGTCATAACCGTTGTAGCATAACCCTAACCACTCCATATATTTACAGGTCTTACTTTAATCCAAAATCTATATCCATAAATAAATAGTTAAAATAAACAATCCCAGAGACTTGTTATTGTATGGCACTGTTTTACATTCATTTCCTGGACATAACTTCAGTTACAAAAGTTACAAAAATTATTCAATTAATGAAAACCAACCAGTCCCACACACTCATAAGCCCCCTTATATGTGTAATATACATATGCTTCAATGAACACAAAGCATACAAAGGTACCAGGAAGTTCAATGAACCCTTTTCTTGTCCATTTGGTGAAGAGTCCATCAACACTGCCTTCGTGTGTCACTTTGGAATGAATCTCTGTCTCTTTCTCTCTCTGTCTCTCTCTATCTCTTTCTTTCTCACATACACACACACTCACATATACAAAGACAACACAATGTTCAATGTACACACATAGACTGTAGCACTTATTACAACCACTCAGGTACCAAGATTTTTGTTGCTTTAACCAATAAATTTCCAGGCATGTACAGGTCCTCTTATACAAAATTTAATCTGTTAACCCTTAACTCTTCAGTGTTATAAAGCATTGAAACTTTCATAAGAGATTGTGCATATAAATCCAAAATAATTCAATCTATTCTTCTATTTTTTATTTTTTTTTTTTTGGGGGGGGGGGGGCAGCCCCACTCTGTGCTGTCTTTCACTTCATCTGCTCATTCAGCCAGTTTCTCAGAGTTTCTAAGTTCCTCTGAACCCAGCGAATATTTTTCTGCACATTATCCAGGGCAATCTGTGTAACTCTCAGCTGAGAGGACTGTTCTTTGATGGACTCAAAGAACGACTGCACCTGAGGGTTAAAACACACATATATTTACACAAATATAGTAACAAACAAACAAACAAACAATAAACATAAATTAATAATTTTACTTCAACTGAAATAGTATCTGCAGTAAAATTGGCATGCATTAGCTGGGTCTGGTTAATGCAAATATATTTTCAATAGTACCATAATATTTTGTTCAACTTATAATCAATATTTATGTGATTGAGACAAAGTTCAAGTGACAAAGAACTCAGCAGTCTCAGACATTCCCCTTTTAAAACATTTTTTAACCCAGTGTGCTTTGATTTTATCTGGAATTTGACATTCTTTTGAGTTATATGTTGGAGTAAAGAATTAGGACTTGAAAATCAAGTCCTTTCCAAAGAAACAATCTTTCTAATATTTCCAACGCCAGTGCAAAGTAATCTAAACATCTCAACAATAAAATGGTGATTATCTAAACTGTTTTATAGAAAATGAAGCATTTTAAGTAGGGGTGCATTTACTTGAGTGAGATCATCTTGAGATGAAAATTGGCCTGTGGTCCCGATGATAATGTTTCTAATACAAAATGAGCCCAACTGGAATCTGCAAGTGAAAAAAGATAGAAGAAAGCACAGACATCTTCATTGTGAAACCTTACAATAAAACATAAACACTCACAAAAAAAAGGTATGGAAGACCTTTTTTTTTATTATCACATTACATATTTTCATTAATAGCTTTGGCTATTTTTCAGAATCTCAAGCATGTTATACTAACTTTTGAACCAATTTGTCCCAGTTCTTTTTGAAAAAGTTCCAGGCAAGGTAATGTCCCCTAGGGTTCCTGGCCACCATCAGGATGAGACTAGACAGGTCCTGTGATCGGATCACCTTGCCCTCCAGACCCAGATCCAGCAGACTGCAACAAAACACACAGACTGTTTGCTTATTCCTGCACATTCATATTCCGCTCGTTAAGTCTTTATTTAAGCTTACTAAGCAGTTGTGGAATGAAAATGAGAGCAGATGAATCTTGATACAATAATCCATGCTTGCCACAAGGTGGCAGCAGTAACTGTTTAGAAACAGAGCAGAAAGACAGCATACTGCACCTTTTAAGTTTTTCTGTGTCTCTGATGCTGGTCAGAGCAAACAAGATCTTGTGTTTTTGTGCTTCAGACAGGGAATTCTTGTATGTGTTTAAGAGTGAGGTCCAGCCATGCTCATCTTGAGCTCCCACTGAGTACACTGTCTCTGCTACATCAGTGGGCAGGCTATAGTCAACACAGACACAGAAATGTGCAAATTAGGCACATGATGAAACATGGAATTAAGAAAAAAATATTTATGTGAATCAGATATGTTGCTACAGACTTTTAATCATGTGTGTAACAATATAATTTAGACGTACTTGAGTGTTCCATTGGACTGAAGCCAGTCTTTGAAATGCTGATTTGCTTGCTCCAGACAGGGAGGGTAATCCAGGTGACAAGCCAGTGACAGGACCTCTGACCTCAGACGCCGCTCTGACACGGAACCGTTGTCGCTCCATGTCTGCTGGTCAATGACAGTCTGGAAAAATTGCAGCATGTACCTCTGCAAAGACACAGCCCTTCACTTAGACATAATGTCATACAAACATAGATAATCATGCAAACTATAAGGTCTTGTCTTCTTACGGCCAGGTTGTGTGTTAAATTGATCTCATCTCTTTTCTCAATCATGTGGTAAAAGGCCTCCAGATAGCCAAGTCCTTGGAGGAGTGGCACTGTGTGTTTCTCCAGCTGAAGATAACCAATCAGGTCCATGACTTTGTTGAGTGGCAGATAGCCTGCCCTTTAGAGAGAAAATATTCTGTATATTATTTCATGTCCAGTAATTATAGCTGTCTTTTACAGACTTATAGCATTTAACATTTTACAGACATATATAACATATTTACGTGACGAGCTGAAAGGCATTGTGTATCAAGTGAGTCCTGTCTTCGTAGCTCAGAGCAGTGTGGTTTTCCCTCAACAGTTTAGTCATCACATCCCAACCACCATCCTCATAATGAACCACATAATAGCCGGTCATATCAGAATTTATCTTCACCCAGTTCACTTCCTCTCCGATGTGTATATTGTCTAAATGAAAGATAATAGCAAACATTATATCATGCAACTGCAAATAAAATGTATGATTATAGGAATTATAGATGACACATTCTCTCCTCTCTTACCGGTGGGTGATGTCATCAGGTGTCTATGGATGGTACTGGAAGAATCGGTCTTGTATGTCAAAGGGATATGCCAAAGGAAGCTATCGAAGAAACAAAAGAGTCATTCAAAAATGCTTTCATATAAAAATGTTCGGCAACAGTTTGAAAGTTATGTAAGATTAGACCTGCATGTTTACCCCTTTTGCAATGTGGACCACAGAGGGTCAGAAGGCATCACTGTCCTCAAGAATCTATCCTGTTTAAGCAGCAGTCGAGGTCCCTTCCTGGTCACTGTTACCAGAGGAATGCCTTTCTGCAGAGTCCAAGTGTTCATCATGGCAGTCAGGTCCAGATGTTCTCCTGCAAAGAGGTACTGCAGGAGACAGTACACTGAAAATCAGTACTTGTGATCACAGTCTTGTAAACTGTGTGATGGCAGGCCAAGTAAGCTGGTGTTTAGATGTTTACTTACTGCATTCTTGGAGGCCTGGCTACTGCTGAAACAGTGTTTTCCAGAGATGAATTCCTCCTCTGAGCATGTCTTTAAAAAAAACATAAAACTGTAAAATTTTCTTTTTTTTTCATTTATTTTCTTTTTTTAAGAAATGAAGATATGACATTTGATTAAAACTAATAATTTTACAGTTAAAAGGAGTTAGGGTACAAATTCAACCTCATCTTCAGAATCACATGTAGAGCTGATCATTGATAATACACAAATAGAAAGAGTAACTGAAATAAAATTTCTTGGTGTAATC
>JAOXYM010000012.1:16217143-16230511 GCA_028567055.1 Leptatherina wallacei | reverse complement strand
GTGTGTGTGTCTGTGTTGGGATTTGTTGGTGTGTGTGTGTGTGTGTGTGTGTGTGTGTGTGTGTGTGTGTGTGTGTGTGTGGGGGTTCATTGTTAGTATAAGGTCACAACAATGAGACATGTCAATCTCCCATAATGCAATGCTCCTGGCAAAGCCAAATGGTATGCTCTCATTTAACACACCCATACACAAGGCACACAAACACACACGCTCACCCTCGTGCACAGAGCAGGCGGTGATCAGGGATTACAAAAGCCAAGCAAACTATATGGTAGATATGACTGAGTCATCCAGGAGTCTGTTTTACCTGCCAATCATCTGTTTATGGACAGGTGAGGACTTCACATTAATCAATTATTATTTTGGATGAGTAGAAGAAAACTGCAAAGTTTGTGAAAATCTTTGCAGAGGAACTTATTTGTTTCGTTTGAAGCAAAAAATGCTAGAGTTTAATCTCTCTATCCATCTGTGTTGTCGAAATATCACAGTTTTAAAATTTTATGAAAAGTTATGGAATCTGCACACAATACCTCACTGACAGAGGCTTGATTAGTAGGGATTTATTCTACAAGTTACATTTAATCAAAATGACAATATTTGGAAGAGCCTCCACATCTCAGCTCCCCTTCTCAAACTTTGATCTTTTTCCTTTGCTTGGTCAGGAGGAGTAGAGGGTCATGTGCTGGCATCTCTGGCTCCTCCAGTCCATCTCTCAGGGGAAAGGCTTGGCTGGACCCTGCTGGTCTGTGTGGTAAGTGACTTTAGGAGAGGGCATCTGGAAATCAGCTGGAGGTCTGCATCCGAGGGTCACGTGTCCATCTCACCATACAACACCGCTGTAAGCAGGAAGCATCGTGGCCACAACGCAATGGCGATTATCACAGTGCCGACAAGTAACTGGCCATCCTACAGCTGCTCTGTAGGTCACCGACAACGCTCCAAAGTCATGAGGAGACACCACATCACCTCTGTAGGTATTGACTCAGCGGAAGAAGACAAGATTTGCTATGAAGATCAAGAAAAAGAAGGTAAAAGTTTGCTGTTGGTAAACTATTTTTTTTTTTTACTACTTCGGAGTTATGCAGAAACCTTTTATTGCTCTGTGTGGTTTGATCTACAGATTTTGCTGTGTGGACAAACACTGTTGTGGTGCTGGCTATGAGGCTGCTTTTAATGAAGATCCTCATCTTTAACACTCTGATAACCATTTATTATGTGATCATATGGTAAGATTGACTCTTTTATACAGCATTAACCCTAGAAACATTCAGTAAATTTGACCCAGCAAGCAGGAAACTGGAATATAATTTATTATAAAGAAACTAAAGCATATGGCTTAAAAGATTTGAATATTGTCAGATGATCTTCTGTGGATCCCCCTGTTTGGGATTTGTTATTTAAATGCAACCAAATTCCATTTTTAAGAGGCTACCTATGTGTTACTATAATTAACACTAATGTAACTTTGTGTTTAGTTCATTTCTCTTTGCAATAAAACAGCGTTGGGCATCAGTATCACTTACTGTTACAAGAGGGGGTATTTTTTTCTCTAATTTATTTTTCAAATATCGCCCTTTTCGGCAGAACTTTTCAAATCTCGTGCTGCACTGGTGATAGTGAGAGCAAGGCTTGCTTTATTTCTAATGTCTCATGAATAGAGCTAAAAAAAATTATTTGACTTTATGATTGTGGAGCTGCTACTGATTTAATTTGAGGATGTTTAAAATTTAATGAGAATGTAGAAGAATAAAATAATAGTCTTCACAGAATATTTGACTTTTCAGATTGCTGGAAACGAGGAATGACTTCAATACAGCGTAAGATTGAAAAGAAAACCAGGCAAGTGGAGCTTCTTCTCTTCAGAGCCCTGCACAATAAGACAATCTTCACATCTGAATAGGAAAAGTATGTTCTTGAAGATGGTTTCATACTGGGAAAAAATTGTTTTGTTGTAGAGAGCAATAAGTCTTAAGAGACTTGATGGCTACAAATTAGTAGTCGCGCCTTTTTTCAGTATCTCACGTTGACATCCCAGGTGTTACTGACTGTGGCAGTTGAAAACAGACTGTGTTTGCGGGACCAAATTCTGTTATCTGATCGAAACCTAACCTCAGACAGGTGGTTTAATGCTCCTACTTTGTAAATATGTGCTTTTCTGAGATGTGTGTGACGCTCCACTCATTTTAAATGATGAACTCCTTAAATGACCAAAATAAAAAAGAAAGTCAATGTATTACTTTTTTTTTCTTTACACACAAACATAATTTTCCATTTTTTGCATAGTAATTTTGCTTTTCATATTTTTTTCAGCAATGTAAAACTAATAAACAGATTTATGCATGGACTGTTTTGACTTGATTGTTTTTAAATAAAACACTGGCACACAGTTTGTTTCCTCCAACTTTTTTTTTTTTTGAGCGACTTTAGTAACACACTGACATAGCAAGAAAGCACCACTATGTGGCAGTACAATCACATCTGACATTTTTTAAATTATCATCCAACAGCAAGAATATGGAGCTTAAGTTCCTCTACAGGATTCTACGTTCATAAATAAGTTAAGTATGTCAACATTTACCAGTCACTCTTCACCAAACCAACACTCACACATGATGTAAGAGATCGCAATGCCAATAAACCAAACTGAGATGAGCCGATCTAATAAATTGGGCGGAATTAGACAGGTTATGTTGAATAGGTTTGAAATTTCTCCCAGGCATTAAATTCCCACAACATAGTGCTTAAGCACAATTTGGAATACAGTGTTATTAAGTTTCTTCAGTGATTCATAGTCTTTTTATTTGGAGTATCTTACATGTGGTCTAATAAGAGACATTTTTGTCAATTCTGGCTGAATGAAAACAGTCAACAGTAGCAAATCTAAAATCTAAAAAAAAAAAAAATGTCAAGAAGGGTGCTGGTTTGGTGCTGAGTTATGATTTTCTTTGTACAAAAACAAACAAACAAAAAAATGCATTATCTGTCTTTGGCTCAAATTATAACAATAATCTGGTGAGTAAAAATCATGAGCCTGTATAGTCACAACAATTTGGCAAAAAGGTGGGAATACCTCTAATGTGACTCATATAAAAATAAGCCACATTTTTCAACTAGTAAAAAGACCAATGATGCATCCAAACATTTGCACACACACGTATCTGAAATCATTTAGCGAAAAGTAGTAGTGATGGCATTTGCTGCAACAAGAAACCTAATACATTCAACAGAAAAGCTCATGATGACTGACTTAAAAACAAGATGCTTAGTCAAATCAGCCACTGGAAGAATGATCCATTAAAAATAAAAAAAACCCACATAAAACAAAAACAAAAAAGCAGTTTCCTTTATCAACTGACTTTTCCTATCAAAGGAGCAGAAAAAAGCAATGTATTGATAAAACTTGAGCCATTGCAGGTTTTGGTGGAGAAAAGATGAAACACTGACTGGCATTTGTGAAAAACAACAACAAAAAACTAAAATAAAGTGCTTTTGTTAAAACAAACATCCTCTTTTTGAGGTATTAAAAAAGTCACATCAATGGAATTAAACAATGGAAAAAGTCACAACAATGGAATTAAAAAAAACAAAAACTCTACACTTTACACTGTGCACTGAAAACAAAATGAACTATTTACAGTTGATTCACCCACACAGAAACATTTCTATCATTGTCAATTGCGTCCTATGATTCTGAATCCACCAGGTAAAATGCAGTTAATGCTGCCACTCTGTATTCTACCCACTAGGAGGGCTTGTCACCTCTTATAAAACCCTTCTGGTTCCCAGTAACTGCTGCTGTTTCCTCTCTGCATGAGAGAGGCATCAGTGCTCAGTATCAGTGCTCCGCAAAAAAAACAAAAACAAAAAAAAAACAAAAACAAAAAAAAGCCTCCCCAAATTCTCTTTCTAGTGCACACATACACAAGCCTACATGTGTGCAGGCACACACAAACACTGATATTCTTACATCAGAACAATGCTCAGAGCACACAGCAGGAGCAGAGCGAACCGTTTCATCGACTGAGAATCAGAATGTAAGTTGGAGGTGGCAGAGCTGCGGGGGTAGATCCTCCATCTATCCTGATGTGGATGGAGACTCTCCATGTCCTTCTGAGCACTGTATGCTGCCACTGTGAAGTTAGCATCCCCAGTGGTCAGGAGATCAAACACACAGGAGTGGAAGTAAATGTCCAGCACCTCCAGCTGCTCCCTGCAACGCTCCTTTGCCCCCTCCACACCAAAAACATGTGTGGCACCATAAGGATATGCCTGTGTTTGTGAGGAGTAGGTAGGCCGACGCAGCTGCTGTAACTGCAGTCCAAGAGCTGGAGGAGAGAGTGGCAGGGGAAGATGCCCCGCTTGGTCGATGCGTTCACTACTTGGGCAACCGTTCAGACAGAGTTGCAAGTCCTGGGTGGCATCATAAGCCTGAGCCAGCTCCTCCGGAATTCTCACTGCCAGCGTTAGGTAGCGACCCAGCTGACGAACAATTACAGTTACACCAATGTAGCCAGCGTGCAGCTCCACGTGGCGCCCAGGACTGCGCTCAGAGATCCACAGAGCCCGGACCTTCCCAGTCGCACCATCTGCACCAACAGACATGTGGATGGGGTCTCCACTGCTTACAGTTCCATCATCAAAAGCAGCAGGGAGGTTGTCCGTGACAGCCTGGTAGACCCTCTGATCTGTGCAACCCTCGTAAGGCTTAAAGATGATGGTGATCTGCAAACCGAGAAAAACAAAGTGGGCTCATTATCTAAATCTTTTGCCAGAATTTTGTTTTATATTCAAAGTTTTATATTTTAGTGAGCATCCACTGATCAATGAACTGTAGGAAAGAAATCATGAGGAAGGTATGGAGGGATATGGTCAAATATTATCATCCATCCATTACACAGGTTATTGACTCATCGCACAACATTTGAGAAATGACTTAATGACTTTTTAACAAGTTGTAATTTGACACAGCTATACAAACATGCTGACACATGCAAGCATTCAAACACACTCTGAGAAACACACACACACTTCAGTGGAGTGTGGAAGCAGTGGTGGATGCAGGGTGTGGTGTGAGCATTACGGTTAGCACTAGCATCATAGTTCCGGTGAATGGCTGCTTTGTTCACATGACAGCCGTGAGGAATGAGGCCTGGCAGCCCATTAAGCCTAGAGGTGCTGTTAATGTGGGTGTACATAAGAGCGTGTAGGTATGTGTGTGTGTTCCTAATAGTCATGACTAATAACTTGCTCCACCTCTGACACAAGGTCAAACTTTCAGCTCTAGTGTAGAAAATCTGCTATTTGCTCACTGTGTGCCTCTATGCCAGCGTGTGCACAACCAAGTGTACGCATGGGTGTGTATGTGTTTTAATAATTAAAGCTATCGACTAAGCTAGAGAGGGTAGATCATCGGGGGAAACATCAACATTGCTTCTTTAACACCACAAAGATCACCTTGTGTGGCTTGTCATCCATTTAGTGTTGTGCATTTATGTGTGTGTGCGTGTGAGAGAAAGTATCTTTCCTGTTGCACAGGGACCTTTTAACACACATAGTGCTTTAAGCTGAGTGCAAGGAGTGGCACTTATGAACTTATGAGACGCGCATGCACACACAGAATCTTGCAAACGCACTCATAAGTAAACAGCGGTTCCTTTCACACGTCTCATTCCACATTATTAGCAGTCAGGCCATGCAGCCATTAACCCAGTTAGTTCGCAACACTGCTGCAGTCACAAGAGACAGTCACAAGATTGAGTCTGCTTGCCTCACACCTGTGAGTCTGTGGGAGCAACAGGCACACAGAATGAGGCAGAAAAAGAGAGCTAAGCGGAGCAAGAGTGTTGTCCACTTTCACACTGATAAGACTTTTTATGCCGTTGCACAGAAAAGCACTTAGAGGTCATTATAGAAACACACAGAAATAAACCAAATTGCATCATCTGCTCTCACTTAAGAAGCTCTTTCAGCCTTAATAACCTTAATAATAGACTTTTTTTTTCTCCTTTAACAGTTCTCACCTTATTTGTTGCCGTGGCACTGGAGCCAGGGACCACAGGAACATTTGTGACCTGAACTGACAAATAGTCATTATCAATGAGAGGCCACGCTCCCTCCACCTTACAAGTCTGAAAGCTATCCTTAAATGTCCTCAGGTGCGGGTCCCCAAACAGCCCGCAAAACAAATACCCCGGCCGAGAATGGCCATGGCTGTGAGAGTGGGAGTGTGTGTGTGTATGCATGTGGGAGTGTGTGTGGGCATGTTGGGTACGGCTGTGGTAGTTGCAGGGCTCAAGCTGGATCTCAGGGTGCGTGGAGGATGTTGGCCCATCTCTGGAGCAGTTCCTCTGGCTCATGAGGTCTGAGATGCCCAGAACTGCCGAGTGGAAGACCAGGTTTCCCCGGCAGGACTTGGCTGTCTTCTGGGTGCAGGCTGAGTATGCTCGTAAAGCCTTGCAAAATTCTGTTTGAAAGCCATCCACGGCCGGTGTCAGGTGGGACGTCAAGAAGACAAAGTCGGTGGTGCACTTCTGGATGCGACATTGAGGGGTGGCCACCTGGCACTGACCTGAAAGGGAAACACAGATAGAGTCTGATTTAAAAACAAGTATCTGAATGATTACAGCAATCCATGTGAGCGATGAGCAGAAGACAAGGGGGTAACCACAGATGTCTGACACCTTAGCTTTAAACTAGAATAAACTGGATTTTACTAGAAAAACAGCTAAGGTTACTGTGTGAGGAAGGCTTTGATCTTAAACACACAATGGTACCAGTCTGTTACAGTCCAACTCAATAAAACTAGAAAAAAGAACCAGCTGCTGATTGAAAGTCCTGATCAATCAGCAGAGCCGCTTTGTGAGTGTAATAAACCTGAAGAGCAATAAACCAAGGAGCAGTCAGACAGGAAAGATGAAGCAAGTTTTCCCACAAGGAGTGAGATAATGCCGCTTGTACAGCCAAGAAGCACATTAAACATACAGTACTGTAGTGATAGGGAGCAAGATGATGCATGGTGTGCTGTGCATGCAAATCTATTACCATGTTTATCCTGTTTGTTGATGAAGGTCAGAAAGGTTCTGTTTGTGATCTTTAGCTTTAGCTTTAGCAGAGGAAGCAATTCATCTGAAAATTCCCCACTAAATCCATCAGGAAAAGATTTCTTGGTCTGAAACAGTCCGTGATCTTCCTACATTTCTGAATGGGACAAGGGTCAAACTAGCCTTTTGTATCACTGCTCATCAGGAAGAAAGAGGGAGTTAGAGCCAGAGAGAGATTAGAGACCAGACCTAATGCATCAGTCACAGCGTGCTCCTATTAGATTAGGCCAGAGAAAGAGGCTCAGCAGTGTGTGGGCAGCTGCACACAAACACCCACACACACAAGGAGCGATCTAAAAAAGAATTTTGCTTGTGCTTCCATTAAACACACACAGTCTGTGATCTTCAGATGGTGGTATGACTTCCTAATGGCCAAGCAAAAAACAGAAAGTCCATGGTTCTTTTTAACTGAAATCAACAGATTCCCTCAACATCACACCATCACTTAAGCAACCGCAGATAAATGAATACACAAAAGCTAACAGCACATTCCATCTCCTTTTTGCAGGCTAATGAAGGAGTTGGATGCAACCATTTGGGGGCAGTACTGCTCTGAGTTTTAGAAATCAGGGTTCAGGTACAGACTACCCCCCCCCCACACACACACAAACACACACACACACACTTACACCATGCTTCAGAATCTCTCTCCTGCCTGTTAAATACTGACACCAACCCACAGATACACACATATGCATACACAGACTGCCAGCCACACCAACCACCACTGCACAGACTGTCTGAGCACTGAGGACACATTGTGTCTTTAGACTAACGCACCAACAGCCTCCTACTTTGCCTCCTATCTGGCCTGCTACACCCAAATACTGCTCCCAATCTGATCAGAGTGAGTTATTTTCTCTTTCAGAAGGTATCAGGATCATGAGCTGCTCTATTCAGGAACATTTTCCCAGCTTGGTGACATAGCGATAAGGGAGCTGACCCCGTAACCAAAGGACTCGGTCTCAACCCTTTGACTTGTAAAGGGTAAAACTATGCTGACAGCAAGCATCTGCTAAAGTTTACACCAGCTCCCATTGTGTGGATGCATAGCTGACCCCAAACTCTAGCCTTCCTGTGAGTGCATTGTGCAAACAAAAATTTTTTAAATGCTGATTAATTTTGTTCTGACTATTTGGTGTTCTGTATTAATGGACAATTTTCTTATTTTTGTTCTTCAATTATATCCTTGATCTAGTCGAGTTTTCATTGCTTTATTTTTAAAAGGAAATCCAATCTTTGCATATAAATAAGGAATTTATGGTAAGTCGAGTTGAGGCGATGAATACCAAATGGGCTAGAAATATTAAGAGGCAAATAAAGAAGGCGTCATGTGAGGAAATAATGTGTTCAACACATTCAGAGCCTTGTTTGTATCATCCCCTGCAGTTAGTCTCTAATGAAGACACAATAGGAGTCAGCTTGCCAGCAACATTTATTCCATTTCTTATATCAGCTATTATTTTTCACTCCGCCCTCCATTCAAATCCTTATCATCTCTTGTTTTCTCTCTACCTCATCTGTTGTCAGTTATATATATTTTAATAAGCTTTCAATCACTTGCCTCCATCATGTTTTCAGCCTACAGCCCTCTCTTCAGCCTGACTCCCTCACCCCCCTCCCTAGTCACCTTGCCCCCTCTCCTCTTGCATCATGAAGCACCTTCTCCACCATCAGACAGAGGTCAAAAGAGCCGCCAGCTGAATCTCCCAGGCATGGTTTTTAGCAATTCTTTTGTTTCCCAATCTGCCTGCCCCCAAATTCTCTGATCCCTGGAGATCAGAAAAGGATCTACTGGGATCATCTCTCAGTCAAGGCAATGGCTTGTGAAGTGCTTATTGATCACCTTGTTGTGTGCTCTCTCTCACATTCTGAGCTCAAATCACACAAACAGCCCTCGAAGCTTAAAGACGCAAAGCTTTACAGGGGCTCACAACAGCATGCACGCCTCTATACAATAGTCCGTAATTCAGATACCCTAGCTTTCCTGTCTAAAGAAACAGATGGAGCCGACAGCTGAAGATGTGTGTATAAATATCCTAAACATGTTCACGTTTTAGCAAATGAAACTTTGTGTTTGACTAAACAGACTAAATGATACACATTCCTTCCAGGTGACGCATGTGTGGAAGTAGGTGCCGAGAGGTTCTTAATGTGAAGCGGGTATGTCTGCTCCCACCAGGCTGTGTGCAGAGGTGCTTTAGTCCTGCTGCCTGAGCCGTGTTAAACTAATTACTGGAGGTGTGACTGGCCAACACACAGCCACCACTACAGTTGACCCCTGCACACACAGAAAAGTACAGGCACCACCGAAAAATGCTTCTGAAAGGCAGAGAGGCTTTTTTTTTCTTTATTTTGTTTTTGCAGTAAATGCCCAAAAAAAATTGCTTTTATGCAGCGTAAATGATCAACATACCCCGTGTCAAATAAGAACGTAGTGAATCAATACTTATGAGCAGCCAATGAAAAACCAATTGTTTTTTTGAGCCAATAAACCCTCTCTGATATTTGGCTCTCAGTCACTGTAAATCAAGCATCTCAAGTATTTGTCCTAAATGATGAGTTTTTGTTAGTGATCAGCAAAAGACAAACAGACCATATGTGGAAGAACAACAGACTTTCAAGGTAGCTTTAATCCAAGCTACTTTTAACTCTTAGATGAGACAACCTGACCTGATTTAAAAAACACTTCTGGTGCATTTTTATTCCTGTAATCAACATTAGGTTGAGTTAGATTGACATAGAACTACTACAGACTACTTTAAATTTATGTTGTATGGAATAGATCTGTTATATATGGACAGGAGAGGTAGCTTCTTCCATTCTCTCCCCCTCCTCCATGAGCCATTAAGGGGCAGACAGGAGAATGACGGCCCAGGAGAGAGGAGGAGAAACTCGATCCGTGCTCAGACTGCTGCACTGCCGCTTTGGAGAGAGCCATTGTCAGGCAGCGCTGGGCCCAACTCAGACGCTGCCTACAAACCCTTAATAACTAATAAAGTATCTCTACTCACTACCAAGTGCAACAGACTGAAAAGAAGTATTGTTAACGGAGGTTATAGCTTCTGCAGCCAACTGTAATTAGTGCCAAACAGAACAACAAAGTGTGTAAAACGTTGGATTTGTTCAACTATGACGAAGAGAAACGCTTGTTGTTGCAGTACTGAAGTGTACGAGTTACTTACCTATGTGAGCACCGCAGCAGAGAACGATGATCAGTAGCAGCAGTGGCCGGAAGCGGCGCACCATAGACGGGGAAGCGAGGCGCTCAGCCCCGCGGCAACAGCATCCGGCTCTCCCCATCCCCGTCCATGCAGGGCCAGGAGGGGAGAGTGGACAGACTTCCAAAAAGCGAGGAGGGGTGGTGTCCAGGCCTTCTCACTTCTTCTTCTGCCTCTTCTTCCTCACTCTTCTCTCCTTCCTCTCCTCCTCGGGTGCGCAGGGGCATTAAAACACAGCTGCTCCGCGGAATGCAGGGCGGAGGGGCAGGAAAAGCAAAGAAGGAAGGGAAAGCAAAGTACGGCCAGAAGTCACTTCGACGACACTTTTACTTTTTTCCCAGTGCAAATCCACTCCCCACGTGATTTTAAGTGCGCTCTCTAGCTCGGCGGCCGGACTTTTGCTTTGATTATGATCACTCTCCTCTCGCGTCCTACACGCACAATCACATCCCTCCCTCACCGAGCCGGGATTTCTCCTCCACTCCTCCCCTTTCACTTTCTCCTCCTCCTCCTCCTCTTCTGTCCCTCCAGCAAATCAATAGAGAATCAACCAAACCCTGCTGGCGGAAAACCCGCCTACCACTAGACGGAGAGACAAGACCACATAATAGTGGAGACGCTGAGATAGTCCCAAAAGTTGTAAAACAGGGAGATACAATCATGATTGTGTTTATCAAAGAAGATAATCTCAGTCCCATAGCTACGGTACTGTCATTTTACTTGGCAAGTTCAACGCAAATTGAAAGACGATCTTTCTGTTATAATGAATTAAGGATAAAGATAAAGCTTTATATCCATACTTCAATCAAAATAATAATATCACATAAAAAATATTTAGGCTTTTTTCCCCTTGTCTTTTCTCTCATCTATTGATTCCAAAGGAGGAGATGGTGTAGGCCTATAGTTTGAATGACGTTTATTCATGTATAATTAAGTAATATTTAGGAGTGGCATGATATGATGACTTGATCACAAATCTGCAATAAAGAAATGAAGAATACTATGTCATCGTAATCACAGCTAGTAGTGGAAATTAGTTTTTGGAGAAAAGGTAGTACAGGCAAGTGACACCAGGGAAAACAAGACCCAAAGATTTCATTTCAATACTTTCCATGGAATTGATTATGGTATATGAAATAGATCGGTTAGGCTATTGATTCATCACCAAGGCACAAAGTTCAGAATAACAAAAATAAAAAGCCAACATTGTGGAGATGTGGAATGTATTATTAGCGTCCTGACATCTTAGTCACAACAATGTGAATATCCATATTTGTCAAATAACCTCAGACTACATGCTGATGTATCTCTTCTAACAATAGACATGCCACGCTCCTCCATTATTGATCCTGTTTCCACTTTTAAAAATGTATCCATCCAACCATCCATCCATTGTATTTCTGAGGTCAGGCTGCGCAGACAGCTCAGGCAAAGAAGACCAGACTTTCTTTTCCCAGGCCACTTTTTCCAGCTCATCCAGCAGAATCCCAAGACATTCCTAGGCCATAGAATTTACACAATTCTTTTCTTTTATACTTTTTCTTTTCTTTTTGGACAGTAGAGTTTGGACATGTCTTCTGAGCTTCCATCGGTTTGAACCAGTCTGAAAGCCAGTGAAAGTGGAGTTGGAAGGGGACTGTAAAAAGGGGATGGGCTCTGAAAAAGTGGTAATATAATCTCATGTTGCATCCCATATGTAGTCCACTGTAGTCTAGCATAGTGAATATAGGCAAAATGAGTATGAAACCATATTTTTCAGTGTTGAAAAAAAGGTAAAAGAACTCTTGAATATAGCTATAGCAATATAAATAGCTCTATTTTAGTTTTATTTGTGCAGAGATTAGTTATAAATTATCATAGAAAAATCAATTGAAAACATCCTAACATCTAAATTATTTTACAATCTGAAGCTTTTATGTTGACTAGGGATTTGTCATGCTCTTCATTCATGTGGGACAAATCCCTGTTTTCATCACTATGTTAATTGGCTGTTTTGAGCCTTTGCTGCATTTGATTTGAGGGGTGAGCTGCAATTAATTGGGGGATATTTGTTATCAAGTGGCTAAATCCATATTTCAGTTCTTGTTTCATGTTCTTTGATGAAACTCTCCAGGATTAAAACCTAACTTTTTCAGCTTGATTCCAAATTATTCTATTCCAGATGGAAACTCTGTGCACCATCCGTCATCTGCTAGTTTCTTGAAATAAGTTGGTTTCTCTTACTGAATTTACAAAAAGCTGAAAACACTGAACAGACACAGAGACGAGCCCAAGATGCAGGGAGCTTTGCAACGTGTAAATAATACAGACATGACAACACAGACACCAAACAGTTAATACTGAAATTGTCATAAATCTTTGCAGTCAAATGAACCAGAGTGCTGAAAGTACAAGGTGAGCAGACAATGTAAACACCACCCTGAGATAATGACACACACTGAATATATGCAAAACAGCCTTCAGTTTCCTTCACTTCAAACTATAATTCATGAATGAATAACTTCATGTCTCGTTTCATAATGCATTTTAAAACATTTTATTGCACAGGGCAAAGGTTTGAAACAGAGCCAAAGCTAGTCAAATAAAGGTTATAAAGTTGGACAGATTTTGTAAAGCAGGTACTGAAGCATTCACAATTTTAGATAATCTTTTACACACTGTATACTTTGCCCATCAACACTGTATTTGCTCTTTGTCCTCTACTGCATCCGCAACTGTGCCACCTTGGCTGGAGTTGTTTTTTGAGTATGTGTGAGAATATAAACTAGTTTGTGTCTACAACTGAGTGAATGTTTCCATAACTGTGACTTTTGTGCAGGAGATCAAAAAAAATAAAATCCTGTGGCTGGCAGTTTGTGTTTACCTGAGTCAAAGCTGGGTTATTTCTCTGACATGTTTCTGTTTCAGAACATTCACTCATCATTCCTGACCATAAATTTGGTCATGTCTACTATTTATTTTTTTATTTTTTTTATTTGTATAGCACATTTCATGTACAGGACAATTCAAGGTGCTTTACATACAAACATTAGAAACATTACAGCGGG
>JAOXYM010000012.1:16203422-16217043 GCA_028567055.1 Leptatherina wallacei | reverse complement strand
CACCCAGGTTTCTGGCTCTGTTGGTGGTTTCTAGCTTAGCTGTCTGAAGTTGAGTGCTGACTTTTAATCTTTCTTCTATTCCATCCTTATCATGCTAGATTAAAAAACATAGACTCACTACAAAGTTCATGACAATTTCACTGTAAGTGTGGCCAGATGAGATGATGTATGCAACTCAACCAGGCTCTCATATTAGATTATATTAGCTTCCTGTTTGTGCCAGAACCCTCTGATCTCACCAGTGAAGTAATCTGCTTGCGAGTGTTTATATGAGGAAATCTTATCTAACAGGGTATTGTAGTTTATGAACATGAATTTTTCACAATGTAGGTTTATTCCAGACTTGGCTGTAATGCAGTCCTTTAATTAGTAAGGAGACAGGTGCATTCTAAAAACACATTCTGTAAAAAAAAAACTCCAGAAACTTACTAGGACATATTACCATTAACTGTACGGACATTTTTCGTTAAATTCAAAAATTCTGTACTTCCACAGTATAATAATATTCTAGTTCATTTTTTTTTATTTCGATATGAACTGTGTTCAATTACCTGTGATATCTTCTCATGTCAGTCTTTGGATCGTGACTGAATTTGAGATACCGGCAAACTTTGAATCATTATACACTAAATTAATATAATATGGTATCGTGATCAAACTGGTGATCTACACCCCTAGTGTATTCTTTCTGTGTCACATTATTATGGGAGCCTATCAGATGTCATGATTATGATGCTACTGTTAGTTTTGATGTTTTGTTTTTTGATATTTTACTGGTTTAATGCAGGTTATTGCAGATTATGATAAATCATATTCATCATATTGTGTGTTTTATTTTCCATTAAAATTATGAATAATCTTATATTAATCTGTAATCTAATTATTTAGTCATTTTAGAAATTTTATTTCATATTTAAACCTTATCCTTCAAGATGCAAAAAAGCATCGGTATCAGTATAGACACTATAACCTAATGGTATCGTATCAACAGAAAAAATTTAGGTATCCCCCCCCCCACACATGTATTAAAGGTAGTGGTGGCTGTGACATCCTGTACTGTCCACTGCACTCATTGGGCCAACTTTAACATTCAAACAGAACTAAACATCCCAACAACATTGTTTAAATGTAAACACAACACAGACAGAAAAACACATAGCTCAAATTTAGAGGAAAACAATTACAAAAGGTTAAATTCCTGCTGATTATGGATTTCCCAAGAATCTTTGCACACTTGCTACTGTGGATCTGGGAATCTGGAGAAAAGTATGTTATTAGGATACTAAGGCTATGTTAAACTTAATTGTTGAACTTTGAAGGTAGAAAACTAATCTCACAGGGCTCCAGATAGTTTTATTAAGATACTTTGCTCCCAAGATGCAATGTGCAAATTTAAAAAATGCAGGTAAAACTACTGAAAAAAGATATTAAGGGAAATTCCTTCACATTTTTACACTAAATTTGGCCTTATTACTGCAGACCTTTCTCAGTGTGACAAATTAACACTGTAAAGACAGACTGCTGAACAGTTCAGGAACACAGATTTATTTTAGATGTGTCGGAAATGTTGTGAAATGTAAATAAAAAATGTATTGAATTATTTTCAAATAATCAAAGCTTGGATTTTATTGGGAAGGGTGGGTAGAAAGTATATTAAAAGTTGAAATAGAAACTTAAAAAAAAAATTTTTCAATTTGATGTTAGCAACAAATTTGCTAAAAAAATAATAAATAAATAGAAATAAAAAGAGAGAGAGAGAGAAAGGTGCAACAACAAAAAAATACAAATTTTGTAAACCCCTCACACCCAACAAAGAAATAAGGCATGTTATATATATATAATTGACTTTATCCACTTCTCTTGAAAATAACTAATCAAAATCATGACGTGATATACTACAAAGCTATTAGAAACATAATCTTGCCAAAGCTAAAATATAATATAATATTTGGGTAATAATATTTGGAAGAATAGTGTTTATCCTGCAAGGCAAGGTAAAAAACGATTTGAAACTGGTGGTGGTTCAGTCCCCGCTGAGAAACTTAATGCTGTTTAACTTTAATTTGCCACCCAGCTGTACATCCTGGATACCAAATATTGGGACAGGAATCAAGCAAGCTGTATTGTGACAGTTGGGCAACCTCTCTGAACAGCCAGTCGACCTACAGTGCGCTTTTTTGCGGGATGAAGCACACACAGGTGAAAATTTCATTCGTACTAATGCACATAACAGAGTGGCTAATTCAATTACACATTTGCATATGCTGCTATTCATTAGTGCTAATTTCCTATTTCATTCTAATCACATATCTGCCTACACATGCAGACACCTCAATAACACATGACCCCACTCATGGAGATTAATTTTATATTTCATTCTTATTCATTTAATAGATTTCGCCACAGCTGAGACCAAGGAGCAGAGGAAATGAACACACCTCCCCACAAAGCTGCTTTGCCTGGTTGCACATGAATTCACGCACTTGCCTCAGGCACAAAGACAGTCTGTTTCTGGATGTCTAGCTTGTCTTCACATCCACACCTCTGTCTCCCTTCTGCACTTCTACCTCTCTCCACCTCACCCAACTCCAACTCCAAGCAGGCCATCATTCAACAGCACAACTTCATAATACACTTGTGTGCGCATCTTTGAAAGTCAAGCTAAACTCAGCTACACACACTTTACTGAGCAAGATTAATCACTGTGGGAGAAAAAAAATCTGCTTTGTAAAGAAATTACATAAAAATATTCAGCTTAATCGCAAACACCCAAATCCTGACTATAAAGGTAAGAGGGCACTGCAGGTGTGTGCATTTGTATTCCTGATGTGAGGCGATAACATAACAGATAAGATCCAGGTATCAAAGCCTCTTGTAATCCGAGGGGAAACCATATCCTTTAATAGACTGTGTGATAGCTTTTTCTCTCCAGAGGCAAACTTGTGCAGTGTTTTACCTGAGTTGGCCTTATCAGACCATCCTGTGTCTGCACTTTCACTCCACTGTTACACAGAGGAGATGGAGACAGAGGCTTGTTTCAGGTGCCACAGCGATGGAAGAAAGAGTTTATCTTTTAAAATGCTGAGTAGAAATGAAGCATCATCAAAGAACTCAGATCAGTGGGAGAGGATTCTTTTAATACAGACCAGAGAGGGAGATTATCACATTGATTCTTCTCTCCTTACACTCAATCTCAGTCTTTTTTCTCTGACCAGTCCATTGATGTGCATTGATTTATGGTAATCACCTTAAACCAAAACACCATAATGATACTACACTTTAGATCTCCTTCTTCTCTCATATTCAACAACCAGCACTACTGTCTCACTGCAATTTTATTTCATTTCAAAGTCAGATGTAACAAAATACTTTCTATTGTATCCCATTATCTATAATTATGCACATAAAAGCTTTGTACTGATGACAGTTGAAGTGAATAACATCTCGTTATAATGCAACATCCTGCTGGAAAACTGACATTCATGATTATGACATTAAGCATCTAGGTAAACAGTTACAGACACAAAGCTCACAAAATCATGGTAATCACCTTCCTTGGAGGCAGTGGCCTACCACTGCAAGATAGTGTTCTCAATGACACTGAAAAAAAAGAAAAAACAACCTCAAGAACAGTTTATGGAGAAAGAGCCCAAAGCGTAGAACGTCCAAACTGATCTGAATCTGATGGAGTATCTGAGAGATGTGCTGGGACAAGCCTGATCCTTAAAGGCCCCACAGGATGTGGAAAAAGTGCTGTGTCCATGCCTCTCCTGGTCAGGGCTCATCTGGCAGCCTGAGGGGGACCTAAAAAGTTTGTCAAGTAAGTAAAGTAGCTTCACTACTATGGAGAGAAAATAGACTCAATATCATTGTGTGTGTGTAATGCATGGTTTGTAAATGGTGTAAACTAATTTGTGTGTAACTCTGGGTACTTGTATGTGTAACATGTGGTTTGTAAACCGTATAAACCATTTTGTGGGTAAGTTTGGGTACTTGCAAATGTGTGTTCAAATGCACACACAAATATATAGAAATTACGCACACAAAATAAATTTATGCATGCACAAATTACATGTACAAACATTAAAATTCTACCCAAATATGAGATTTGTGAGGTTGAAGGTAAGAAATGTATGTGTAGAACCCAAAATTAGACACAATTTAGTTTACACAGTTTAAAAACCATGTATTACACACAAATAATGATATTGAGTCTACTTTCTCTCCATACTATTTTTCCCTCCATATCAAACCATCAATGATGATTGTCCATAAGCATCCTAATAAGCAAGTTCACTCAGATATTTATAAGATAGAGAGATTATGAGATGATGCTACTGAAGTACTTGAATATTTCTTCTTTCCACATGCCTTTATATTAATTGAATAAAAAAAAGGATATATTGCTTTTTGTTCAAACTTGGTTCAGATTCAATCAAAACCTGATATTTAGTTTATAAAATTTATGATTTGTACATAAACACCTGTCTTATGAGGGGTTACCAGCCCACAGAGAGACTTCAGCTTAAAAAGGCATCGCTCCCTGGAAGTATACTTGTGTTTCTAAAGCCCCTTTCAGACATGCTCTGAAAAGCGGTAATGTTGCAGACTTTGTTTTTTATATCATTTGCATTCAGACAAACATTCCGCTCTTTTACCTCGGAGCTGTAGTGGACATTTACCGGCTACCCCCTTAGTCATAAGAGCGGAAATGTTGCGGCATGTCATTTTGTCTGAACGCAAAGGAAATGTTCCAGACAAGTCGCAACACAAATACGTCCTAACCTGTTTCGACAACCAAGTTATCCGGAACATTTCCCCATGTGTGAACGTAGCTGCGACGTTAAAAGTCCGCAAGGAAGTGATTTGTTTGAAAAGACAACTCCGGTTAAAGAACGGATGGACTTTACCGCACATATTCCACAATGCAAGTCTGAAAGCGGCTTAAGTGAATAATTTGTCATTAATGCTGTTACTGTCTCAGTGTGAGGTAAACAAATACTTCTTTAGCTAACTTCTTTGCCATCTCTTCAACAGCCTCGTCTTTACCCTCTTCATTTCACTCGTCTTTCACTTCATCCTTTATGTAAAAACATCTGAAGTACACACAGCTGCATCTGACAGCACAGTCACAATGAAACCTCTGTTTTCTCAAGGCAAACACACACACATTTGCACACACTGAGCAGTAAGAAGGAAACAGCTGAAGGATGTAATAGGGCAGATGAGGATCATGGGGTTGCAGTTTGGTTTGGGTCAGGGTGAATGTTTGGCAGCTGTGGAACAAAGACGTGCTATTAAAACTGCTCCTCTCTCGCCTCCAGCTCGCTCTGTAGTGGAACTTGTTTTGTCAGTCACTTTGCCAATGAACATCGACTTGAATAAGCAGAAGGCTTGTGATTTTCTTCACACTAATTAAGGGATGAAACACGTCCTCTTTGTGTGTATCAATTGAGGACTTCCAAAAACTGGGACACTTTCGAGTCAATGCGTCTGATCATAGTGATAATTGTTCACCTACTTTGAAGCGTTCTTTGTGTCTACTTTGGTAACTTTACTCCCACAACCAACTCACTTGTAAGTGTCCCTGTCTCTCACACACATGCAAACACATGCTTTGTTCTTGCACTTTATTTGCAAGTATTCTCATGTATATACACTTATGGTCTCACAGGTATTTTGAGTCTTGGTGCTACAGATGGTCAGCTTATCTCCTGTTGGATCTTCCATATCCTCTTGTAGTAAACACAAAAATTCTGTCAATACACACACATGCATGCACAGACACACATGCAAAGAAAGGTATGGACATCTATAAATCACTCATACTCCAGAGCCATATGCTCATACCTGTCTGAAAGGAGGAAGCCCAAACACAGGTGAGCCCCTCACATTCCATCAGTTTGCAACCTGACAGATATACAGATGGGGAGCCAGAGAGGGAGCGAGTGGGGGAGAAAGCTAACCTCCCCTCCAACTTTTCGTTAATCCAGCTGTGAGTGCCTCCCTCTCCTGTACTCCCCCTCTCCTCCCATCTCTTCCCCTTGGGAAAGAGTGCTCACAGTGTGGCAGATGGGTGGAATGCATAATACATAGACCATTTGGGGGGCTGGGAGAGTTCTGTGTGTGTGTGTGCGTGAGAGAGAGAGTGTGTGTGCATTCAGTCCACGGGGAGTAGGCTGTGTAGTCATTATAGATCTAATGGTTGTGTTTTATACGCCGCGCCATGCCAATCTCATTTGAAGTGCGAAAGCCAAATGAGTGTGAAGCGTTTCATTACTCATGCTCTGTGAACGCACTCTACCCCTCAGTTCATGTGAGGCAACAATTTGGTGATACTGTCACAACTTTGTGACTTACATGGAAATCATGTAAATATATACAGCATATGTGTGTGCATGTGTACACACACATTCATCTATATTCTTAAAGGAAGTGTGCTTGAGGTGTCAGATTGTGTGGAATTGTCTCTTTTGTTCTCCTCAGTCATGGTTCTTTTGCTTCTCTGCTCGTATAGACTTCACGTAGACATTATTTCCCTAATTACTGTGATCACAGCAAGATGAGGCCAATGTATCATAATGTTGTGTAATTAGCAATCAATTGTAGCCTAACAAGGCCTCCTCGGGCTTAGGTAATGGATTTTGGAAAGACAAGCTGAGTTGAAGCATGACTAATACAGCATGGGTAGGTATAATTAAAGCCTCATCTATAGAAAGAGGTTCCATCTCACATCAGCCTAGTTGCTAGATTAAAAAGTTGACATTTTATGTTTCTGCAAACTACAGACAAACATGATCCCATTTGTTTCCGAATCCTATAAGTCTGTCTCTTGGTTTATCATATTTTTACAACAGAATTAGTTTTTGTATGCAGGTTTTTACAGTGCAAGTAAATATGCCAGTGCAATTAGCACATGGGTATCTTTGTGCCACCCTGCTGACAGTTTCTGAGAAAATCTAGGTTGAACCTCAGCATGAGCTGGAACAGTAGTGAAAGTTAGTTTTAGAGCCTTCACTTGTTAAGTCTGTGTTTGACATCTTATGAAACTATCATCAATGGGTCTTACGGAAAAATTGATTTGTATCTTCTGGATATTTGTTTACTTATACTCCATGTGTCACAACCCAATTCTCAAAAAGTTGTGACAATCAAATCAAATCAAACTTTATTTATATTGCACCTTTCATACATGATGCATCACAAAGTGCTTCACATCATAAAAACAACTATTTGAAAAATAATAAGTATAAAACATCAAAATCAATAGCACACACCTGATCATACTCTCTTTTTCACTTTTCACACATTCATCATCACACACGCACACACATGCACGCACATACACACACACCCAACGCAGCATGATGCCCCCCCTCTTTGCATAAAATGAAAAATCTTCCCTCTAATTTCTGTCTCTTTAACTGAAACAATTATGTAAAAACATAATTTGAGGTAAAAGACAAATGGCTTGACACCGCTGCGAGGAAACGATATCTTAGGGACCCGTCTACACCAGGAGCCGTCCCACCTTTGACCACAGAGGGCATCGCCATGGGATCTTTTTAAAAATATCGACAGTCTCTGCGGCCCTGAGGCCCTCTGGCAGGCTGTTCCACAGGTGAGAGCCTTAATATTGGAACGAGGCCTCGCCGTGTGTTTTAGTTCTAACTTTAGGTTTAATCAAAAGGCCGGTACCAGAGGACCTCAAGGTCCGTGAGGACTTATAGTCTAAAAGCAGTTCAGATAAATAAGAAGGCCCAAGACCATCATGACATTTATAAACCATTAAAAGAACCTTAAAATCAATCCTGAAACGCACGGGGAGCTAATGCAGCAATTTTAAACCTGGTGTAATGTGTTACACCAATGTGAATAAAAACAGAATGCAAATCTCATAAATCCATATTTTATTCCCAATAGAACATAAACAACATGCCAGGTGTTGAACCAGAGACATTTTGCCATTTTGTGGAAAATATTAGCTCATTTGAATTTGCCCAGGTTTTTGCCTCAGCGACCGTTTAGCCTGTCGATACCTGTCAGCTGCCTCCAGTGTCCCACAGGCCAAAAACGCCTGGTAGGACTCCTTCTGCAGCTTGATGGCATCCGTTACTGCTGGTGTCCACCAACAAGTTCAGAGATTACCGCCGCGACTCACATCGCACTGCTGTTCCTCCACATCGAGAGAAGTCAGATGAGGTGGCTCGGGCATCCGGTTAGGATGCCACATGGATGCCTCCATGGGGAGGTATTTCGGACACATCACACCAGGAGGAGACACCGGGGTAGGCCCAGGACACGCTGGAGGGATTATATCTCTTGGCTGGCCTGGGAGCGCCTCAGGATCCCCCCGACTGAGCTGGCTAACGTGGCTGTGGAGAGGGAATTTTGGGCTTCCCTGACTATGCTGCTGCCCCCGTGACCGGATCCCGGATAAGCGGTAGAGAATGAATGAATGGCATTTGAATTTGATGTCAGCAACATAAAAAAGTGGGAACTGGGGCAGTGAAAGGCTGGAACAATAAATCAAAAACAACTGGAGGTGCATTGGACAACCAATTAGGTTAATTGGCAACAGGTCAGTAACATGATTGGGTACAGAAGGAGCATTTCAGAGAGGCTGAGCCTTTTAAATTAAAGATGAACAGAGGTTTACCAATTTATGACAAGCTGCACTAATGTGGATTTGTTTTAATTGGATCACAATGATTTGGCTTGAATTGATTATGTCTGTAAAGTGCCCTGTAACTGTTGACAATCGGCACTGTACAAATAAAGCTGAATTGAATTGTCTGAGGCAAAGTGAAAAAGTGTTGTGTGGTCAGATGAATCAAAATATCAAATCAAAGTTTTAGAGCAACATATGCTCCCATCCAGAAGGCATCGCTTTGAGATTTCAGCAAGACCATGCTACACCATATTATGCATCCATCACAACAGCATGGCTTTGCAGGAGATGAGTCTGGATGCGACAGTCCAGACCTTTCACCAAGAGAAACTATTTGGTAAAATGTCTCAGCCTCAACATCTTAAATGTTGGTGTTGTTCTACTGGGAATGGAATATGGATTCATTAGATTTGCAAATCATTGCATTCTGTGTTTATTTACATCTTACAGTGTCCAAACTATTTTGGTATGGGGGTTGTGTTTTTCACAGGCAGTTTGTATATTCACTGCTGTGTTTATGGCTGAAATCACAACTTCCACTGGGTTCTATACTTCATATTATTTACGATGATGAAAAATGTGAATTTTTCTTTGGTGTGACATTATCTTATCTTATCTTATCTTATCTTATCTTATCTTATCTTATCTTATCTTATCTTATCTTATCTTATCTTATCTTATCTATCTGGCATACTTAAACACAGATATCCAGGAAGACTTATCCCACCATCCCACCATCATGTACCAAAGGACACTTGGTGCATATCTCAGAGGTTCAGCAAAATAATGATTAGAAGTGTCCTTGGTTGTATAATCAACTTGAGAAATGGGTTATAAACTCAAAGCAGAACTTTGAGTGACATTCAGCAATGTATTAATAGAGTTGCAACAATAGCAAAGCCTGTTTCATCCTATTTACTTCAAAGGCAGTTTATGGGTAAAATGTAAGAAGTTTACCCAGAAGAGAAGCAGCTGATGATCTGTTTTAGGAGAAAAAAAAACCTCTGCAGTGAGAGAGGTAGCATTGGTTTAAGCAGACAAATAGCAAAAGGAGCGGAAAGAAAACAAGAAAGTAGAAAACAGAATGCAGGAACAATGAAGACAAGACAGAACAAGAGAGAGCTGGCAGGTAGCTGCTCTCTAGAGATTCATTAGGCTTGTCAGAAATGCTTGCTGTGAATATGCTTGCACAGCGAGCTCTTCTGTAAGCACACACAAACACACACAACAAATACACACGTCAACGTGGATTGCCGCAGGTGTATGGAGCTCTTGTCTGCTGTCAGGTAAGGATGAAAGCCTGATGGGGACAGTGGGATTTGGAGTCACACTGTGAGGACAGCATGCTGCATGTCTCCAAATGGCTCCTGCAGGAGTTAACATTTTCTGACAGGCATTGAGTCATGTGTTTTGGGGTACACTGCATCTCAAGTGATTAGAGAAGTATTTATCTTATGTAAATGCTACTGACAATCGCAGGTTTTGGGGGCCGTGAAGTCAACATTCCACCTTCTAGTACTTCAGAAATAAAATGTCTGTGTTGTTTTGGAAAGTGTCAAATGAGGTTTTTGTAGTTTAAGTGGCTAAACAGTGTCCAATCATACTGTATGCTGGTTGAACTGAGAAAGTCCTAAAGAAATAGGTTTGTCAATTTACTTGATCAAATATGGCTTAAAATGCTGCTGATCATTTAATTATCTAAAACAACAGGAAGTATGTCATATACATGTGAGCTGTTTAAGCTGGAACCACTTTGTTTACAAGAGACTCTCCATCTTTTTTTGTCCTTATATTTCTGAATAAATCAGTGAGCATATTGCATTTGTTTGTTTTAGGTGAAAAGCTTAAGAAGAAAAATGAGTAACAGATGATGAAACAGTCTGAAATCTATGATGCAAGCTGTGCAAGTGGGAGAGTCCTTTGTGTGAATAAGTGAGCATGATTGCATGCATATGCATGTTCATCTTGGCACAAGAGTGCTGTGTGTCTGAGTTTTGGTCAGCGTGTAAATCCCAGTGTTTAGAGGAGAGACAGAATCACCTTCTGATTCCCCAGCTGTTCTCACAGCCGTTTCCTTTTCTCCTTGTGGACAAAGAATAGTTCACTGTGCACACACAAAGACACCGGCACGAAAACACATGAAAAGCTGACTGACAGTGAATAGGAGTTTTTCTTTGCAGGCAAGAGTCCAGTGAATGAAGTGTCAGCCCCCAGATGCAGCCTCTCATCACGGAAAGGATCTCAGAGGGAGATGGAGAGAAGCTCCACACCAGCAGCTGGAAGCTAGATGACTGTTCCATGTGTTCATGTCTCACTGGAGATCCATAAAGTTTGACCATCACAGCCTGGGGCCCATCCTGTGTGTGTAAGTGTACATGTGTGTGCTCTTTAAGAAAGGTACAAAACCACACACATACATTCATAACATCCAGGTAAGTATTTTATTTCCTCAGTTTCAGTGTTCTCCTAATACTATCTATATGATTTGTGGGTCTATATAATTCCTCACTGCCAGTGGGCACAAAAACTGGTAGATACATCCCCCCCCCCCACACACACACACACACACACACACATTTAGAGTGGCAGTTTATATTTCCACCTCATTTTCTGCTGAAATGATCCGGCTGGCACAGGCCATCTCTTTCTCTCTCTTGTTCCAGAAGGAACTCAGCTGCCGGCTCGGGATCATGGGACTATGTTTCCGTGACAACCACACATCATCCCTGAATGCTTGCACTAAAATAACAGACTGAATAATTTAGACGGATCCATTTTTAAACAGCATGTCAATTCACTGGCAACAGACACCACCCTTGGCACCCTGCAGACAGGCCCACCCAGGCAGGGTGTAGCATGGGGAGCAGGGCCCAAAACTAATTTAACAATAACGCAGCTGTTAGAACCAAAGAGATCCTAATACAACTGTCACAAGGAGAGTACTGTATTTAGGTCATTTCTGACTCTTTTAAAATGCAGTACCCTAAAAGTTTATCACAAAAATTGTGATACAATTAAAAGATATGTTTATGGAAGAACACTGAAAAAATTAAAGTGTGGGGCTCCATGTAATTTAATATGTATGTTTGTTTAGTGTTTATGTCAAGACAGATGAAAGCAGCCCAGTTTAATGGAAGCGCCACATGGCTCCATGATCAAAGTTCAAAAGACATCATCCATCAGAGATAATCTTCATGTCTGATTTTCTCATTTAACTGGATTTAAAAGAAAGACTACAGAAATTAGCATTGATGACTGACCATTTATCAGGATGACACATTGGAACAATATGATAATGAGCAGTTGTAATTAATTGAGACAAATTTGTCATGCATGTTATATAAAGAAGAAAAATCTGCACAAAATAAGAGTCTTTGAGCTGATTTAGTCAAAAAGCTCCAGTTTTATCTTGTCATTTTGTTAATGGAAGATAAATTATTTTAATAACTTCCATTATTAAACATTAGTTATTATTGATTACTTTTTCAGTAGCTAACCCCATCAGCGGACAGACTTTAGTTTTTTTTTATGTTTCATGACAAATCCTCTGAAAAAGCACGCACTTAAGGCTGCAATTCATATCTTCACAAACTGAACAAAGGCAAAGCAAAAACAGACACACACATGATCGCACGTCACTCACAGCTCCAGCTGATTGCTTATTCATATGGCACTTTGGGCTGTGAACCAAATATTTGCACTCATGATTCATCCAGCTTTCCTCATTGCCTGAGTGTTGAGAAATACCCAGACACCATTGTGTCTGCATGTGTTTATGTGGGTGTGTGCAGAACTGAGTGTGTGAATGGTTTTGTGTGTGCTCTCCCATTATTTCACATGCTCATATTCGCAACAACACACGCCCAGTCAGCAGAGAGCTAAACTGAATAACACAGCAGGGTAGGTGAATACCCTCGCAGGTGTGTCCTCACTTAGTCTCTTTATATGCACAGTTTATATACTGATTAGCATCTCATCCTCTATCTGTAGTTGGGCTTTTATACAACAGCTAAATACATTTTATGCACGGCTTTTCCAGAATCATTAATGAAATACACAACGGTTTAAGTAGTCAAGTAGTTCCTTTAAACCAAGGTCTGTGGGTTTGATAAGAGTGAAACTAACACTGGGGGGAAAACAAAAAATGGAGGAGTCACTGTTTAACCCATTAGCCTGATCTAACAGGAGTGTTTCTACAGTGCACATTGGGTGTATTAATGGGCTAATGTTTTCTTTTTAATTCTGTTTAAATTCTGTTTGTGGTAAGTTCTGAAGGTTATAATCAGGTGTTTTGCAAAACATAAAGATAAAAATTTCATACAAAATAATGCTTGTCCTCAATATTCAATACACAAGACAATTCCTGAGAACTGTAACAGAACTTGTTACAATTCAGATTTTAAGTCTATTCTTCTGATTCAGCGAGTGAGTGTCATTTACATACAAAGTACCCTCGAGCTCTCTTTCAAAGTACTTTTTCCCTTCTCCTGACACAATATTTTGAATTTGACCTTATTTCTTCTTCTGGGGTTTGGGGGGAAGGAATCCTCTTGACACACCCTGTCATCCCTTAACTCATACAGACACACTAACTCCCTTCTCACCCCACCAACCTTCAGGCAATGCACCTGGGTACAACTCTCACACATGCAAAGACACATAGATATGCACACACATGCATACATTCCCCAACACAAATAAATGGACAAGAACATAAGCACATACATGTATGTCCTCACACACACAAAGTAGGATAGTCCAGTCTTCAACAACCAATCAAGAAAGTGTGTTAAATCTGTGTTTGTGCAGCTCCCAACATCTGTCGTTAGGTGGTCTCCCATTAGATCTTATAACATCTACAACACCATGGCCACCTGGGAAATCACACACACACACACACACACACACACACACACACACACACACACACACACACACACACACACACAC
>JAOXYM010000012.1:16169388-16181441 GCA_028567055.1 Leptatherina wallacei | reverse complement strand
TGGAACGCGCGTCGGACAAAGAACCATCAGTTTAGCTCACAGCGGCCCTCATATAAATTAATCGTTTTGCCGCAATATTCTGGGTTGACAACAGCTCTGCGTATTACTGTGAGTGCAATAAAACCTTTTCAAATTTGATGCCAATAAGAGTCCTTTATTACACCACCTGTTTGTCAAGCTTAAACATGTGTTTTTTTTTTGTGTTTCTATGCACCGCTGAAATATTTTAAGCATACACAGAATGCTTGTCAATCTAATATGAATTGTCAGAACATTTGCTCCGTCCAAGCTGTGCTGAGATAACCCAAGAAAATGTGCTCATACTGAAAAATATACACATACATGTGTGTGTGTGTCTCTCTGTCATTGTTATGAATATGTCTAAATGAAGTGATGAGAAACATGAACATAAAAGTGACTTATGTTTCACCAGTAAAACGCCAGATGCTTATAAAGCCAGCAAAGTTATGTATTCATAGTCGTTCTAAAGCTTTCAAAGAAAGGGAATTAGATGGTTTGCAGACTGACTGGGCTGTGTGGTCCATCAACAACCTGGGAGGGCTGGTTGGCCTCAATTTATTAGAAGATAAAAAGAAACAACTGTTTACCATGCCGGATTACCATACCGCGTTTACCATTTCATCACTTTAGAAAATCCAAAGAGGCTGAAAACAGAACAGATAAAAGCTTCTTCTTTTTTTCAAGACACATGGTAGGTCAAATATATCATTAGTCTGCAACTGCAGGAGACACACACTCACAGACATCAAACGCACACACTGTTTTCCAAATACTAATGCTATTGCTAGAAGGGGTAGTGAGCCTCAAATGCTATCACTAAACACACAGTAAGAAGAGCATCACTTGATTCTGGCACAAACACAAAGAATGTTTAACTCTGAAGAAAGAAAGTTGCACAGGAAGAGGAGTCAAGGTGAATTGGTATGGGAAGGAAGTAGGAGTGAGGAAAATTGTCTACACACCTATTGTCCAGCTTGTACAAAGCCACAAAATATGGGTCACCTTTGTGACCTTATCCTCATGCATCAAGGCATAAATCATTGTAAATTGTGTTTGTTCACACTAATCTAACCTTGGTGTGGCATGGAACTGTGAAGTCAGCACTTACTTGCACATAGCCTCTCAGACACACACTCGTCCATCCACAGATGTGTGTCCATTATGTTAAAGGACTTCCATTGACTTCCATTAATTTTCTAGAGACTTAATCCCATGGAAGTTACTTGAGCTTGACATTTTAGGCCAACCTAAAACTAAGCTATAATAATTTATGATAACTTTGTGTCCCAAACAGAAACAGGTCCTAATAATATGACTGTGTCCTGAAACACAAGCACAGGTCTCTGTGGGGTTACAGACAAGCATTTCAGGCAGTTTTAAAAAATAGTTACTGTTTTGCCCCCAACTGTTCCTGAAGTGATGCACTTAGAGCATCACTGTAGTGTCCATGCTAATTAATTGCCTTCATTTTCACTCCCACTGTTTACACTTGTTTTTCTCACTTTTCTTGTCCTCTATCATCCCCGCTTTCTGCATGACTACATGGAGTAATCCCGTTCAGGACAGAGGAATGCTCCAATGTTGTTCTGGTGTCTGAATCTGTGTACACACACATTGCACTGGAAAAGCAAAGGATAGTGGGTCAGACGTATCCACACAAAATGAAGCTGTGCTAATAAAAGCATACAGTGCAAGAGCCTTGTGGAAAACCACCAGAAAGGAGTGATGACAAAGAGATGTTACACCTCTCTGTCCCCCCTCCTCCTTCTCCCGCAACTCTCCTCCCCTCCCCCATTGTTCTTTCCCAGACATCAAGGTCGGACCGTGTTACAAATGAAGCGCCGCTAAACCCCACTCCTATGCACTCTACACACACACATTAACACACACAGGCTGATGAATGCCTGCTGCTGTAACTCGTTACTTGCTGTGACATCATTAATACAACATACTGTCCACAGTGACATCATTAATAAGAGCCAGGGTCCTGACTCTTCCTTAATGGCTCTCTAAATATGACAGGCTTGACATATTGTCCATGTGGTGGTCCTTGTGTTAGTGTGAGAGTGTCTGCATGTCCAGCAGAGAGGTCTGTACATACAGTCGTACCTGATTTACACTACTGGCTTCTGTTTGCAGGGCACAAGCAAATGACATCCATAGCAGACTCCTTGTCTTCTTTCAGCAATTAGGAAAACAATTTCTGTCCCATCCTGTGACACATCCGCACACACCTGCACACTAGCACACACTCACAGATTGGGCTTGTTCCCCCTTTGATGGCCTACACTGAGCTGAAGATGGATTGTGAATAATTAGGGGATAATTGCACAGGCAGGGGGGGAAAGAGATGATCAATGACTGATCTTTGAGCGAGGTTATGCGCTCCCCAGTGAGAGGGGAAGGGTGAAAGTTGAAGGGCAAATATATGTGTTGAAACTATACATCATTAGATTCAGTTGCATGCCAAAATTTTGCACATGCTCTCAGAGAAGCTAGCAAAAGTGTCCCATATATAAATCAAACTATGTGTGTGTGTGGGGGGGGGGGGGGGGTGGGGGGGAGCGGCAGTGGTGATGTCATGGAAGTAAAAAGTAAAATGTGTTTGGAAGGAGTGTGCACATGAAAGGAAACACTACTACAGAGGAGTGTTTCATCCCATGTCTTTGTTCAGCCTGACATCAGTAGTAACAGACTTCCTTGCTTTTGTTTGACAGAGAGGAGAGATGGAATGGAAAAACCAAGGAGATGCAATGAGGGCGGGAGAGTGTGGCAGGTCAGACTGCACCTGCTAAGCAACGGATATATTGTCATGGCAAAGCTTCTTCCCCCTCCCATCTCTACGACATACACACCAACACACAAATCTCTGACAAAAGCTTGATCAGAGCCTCCTGCTTCCTCTTCAACTTCTTCCAAATCTTCATCTCTCTCACAATCCTGCTGCTTTCCTTCTGTGCTCCTCGTCTTCCCTCCTTCCTCCCCTCTCCTCCCTCAGACAAAGGTGAGCACATGCCAGACACATAATCAGACTGGATCTCCCAGCGTGCATATAATTAGAACACTCAAACACATACACACACACACACACACACACACTAACATATAGGATGAGTCCCTGCCATGGCAGCCAAACAATGAACCCTCGATGACATTTATTTCAATCATATTTATCTGCTGACAGAATAGAGAAACCCAGTCAGCCCTGCTATCTAACACCTCTTTTCTTTTCATTCTATCTGTCTAGTGTATTTGCATTTTTAGAATACTGCTGTATTCGCTGTGTGCCTGAATCTAGGATCATTAATGTACTATCTAGTCTACCAACAGAGGCAAATAACTGGGACAGCATTGCTGCTTTAACTATTTATAGAAGTTAGCCTGCACTGCATAATGTTAAGGGTTATTGTAATCCATGGATCTGAAACGGGAAAAACAGCAAGGAACAGAAGAGGAGAGGGAGGATAAGAGATATGTATTAAAGACAGCAGGGGCAGCTGTGGGTGTAATGCTGTACTAGATAGGCAATCGTAGGTCAAAGCCTGGACCCCTCAGATACATCTCCATATGAAAAGAGCTCTGTGCCTCTCTAAACACTGTGTATGCATTTGTAATGCAGCTCGAACACAGAACTGGGAATTCACCCAGCACTTCATGTGAGTGTGTAGGCAGGTGTTCAGAGGACAAATAATAATCAATCTGAATTTGACTAGTTTTATCTCCACCTGGCACAGAACATATCAAGCATCACAAACGGTAGATTACTTTTTTGAGATGCTTCATGCACATAAGAAAGGAGCTGTGATGATTGGGTGTCCACCCATGTAATTATGCACTATGTCATATTAAGCTGTGACATTATGATGTCTACATTAGTTTTTCACAGCAGACTCTTCTCCCTGTTTGAACAATATAGAGTGAAACCCCAACAGTGCAGGCCTGGGTTTTGTTGGTTGGTTGATTTCAGACAGGAACAGTACAGCTTACAGTAAATGTGGCAGTTGACTGACAGCTCATGTCAAAAATAGGAAATATGTCTCAACATCTCCTGACAGACAACACTAGGGAAAAGGATAGTTAACTTTAACAGTTTGGTTTGGAGGTGTTGAACTCACAGCAGGGCTGTGTGAACTGATGACTTCACTGATGAATTTTCCAAATTGGATATTTCTCTGTGACACCACCACAACATACCTGGATTTGTCACTCATGCATTAGGAAACACGCATCTGCTGTAACCTAAATGTAAGCATTGAGTCAGCTTGTGCCTGATATTACTTTCTCCCTCCAATACTAGCAGCTTTCATGAGCTTCAAAACACAGCACTGATGATGAAGTCTCCCAGTGACAGGCAACTCTACTTTTTAGCCTGGAAACATGTCCATCTAACCGCCATTTAACCGCCACAGGAAGATAGCTCTTTTGTGACTTCAAATGATGTTTTATGGATACAAGAACTTCCTGCAGCACTTTTTTAAAAAAAAACTCAGATCTAAAGGCATGTGGAGAATTACATTTCCAGCACTGAAATATTTTGTGCAAAGTGACATATCTGAGATTTAAACATTGCTAGCAGTATCACTGGAAACTCTATCAAACTTGATGGGGAAATGGCTTTTTCAGCAGAGTAATATAATGTTCACGGACAAATGTGTGCATGTACAGCAACAAAAAAAAAAAAGGCAACCACACACGGTGACAAAAATGAGAAATAACACCATTATGCCTTTTCGGCAGAACACAGAGGGCCGTAATGGAATAATCTGCTAAACACATTAACTAAACATTACACTGTCACAAGTTGGTTGATATACTATTAACAACTAAACCTATTACTGAACTGCAGGGGCAGTTGATCATCAAAAGGGGTTCTGCTCCTGCAGATGTAAAATTCCTCAAGGGTTTCTAAACACATACACCTGCAGAGACACACAGAAGAGTGTGGTTTAGTGGCTGTTTGTGTTTTTGCCTTTTCTGTCCATAAACAGATCTGTCAGAACAACAGAACACAACAGTCTGGTAAATCCAGTTATCGTCTATCCACAGAGGAAATGACCTGGTCCAGGCCATCTGTGAGTGGAAGCGTGCGTGTGTATGTGTGTGTGCATATTTGTGTGTTTTAGAAAGTAAGAGAGAGCAGAACAGGGTGGGGATAAGAGTTCGCTGTTGATGCTCATGTGTTATTCATGAGAGCGAAGAGAATTTGTGGAATAAAAGCTCTTTCAAACATTAAGCAAAAAGAGCAATGTACGGAGGAGAAAAGGGGGAAGCAGCATTGAGGCTGAAAGTAAGACTTCACTTGCCTTTTTGCTGTTTTATCTCTCTCCCTCCATCTTCTGCTCTATCTTTTGTTTCCATTCTGAGGCTGTCAGACAGAAGACAGTAATGTAGACTGGAGTCCCAGTCAAGAACAGAAGAGCAGAGGAAGAAAGGGAAGCAGACAGGGAAGAATTTAAGGAGTGGCAAGGAAAGGAAAGGAAAGGAAAGTGAGGGTGACTGTAAGGAGGGGGCACTGTGAGGCAGATGGGCTAAATGAGGACACAACCCAATATGAAAGGAGATGCAGCCTCTGTTGTCTTTTTGGTTTCGGTCTACATGACATGATAAGAAAAGTGACAACAGACAAGTACATTTTGCCTTTTTGAAAGTCTTACAAATAGAGATAAACAATTACATTATGCAAATATCAATATCCAAATACAGTGAAAATTACTTGCAAATAAAACCACATCAAACCAGTTATAATTGTGTTGTTCCTCAAACAATGCGGCAATAACACAATCAATTGTTGCAAATGGGCACCTGCACATCAATCATTTTTCATGGATCACTGAGGAGTGATGCCACTTTAATACCAAGCTTATTTCAAAGTTTATCTTGTACCCTTTTGGAGCTGCTGATATAAAATTGTGTAATTAATTAAAATCTCATTAGGTTCCAGCAACTAATTCTTGCTCCCCATAATGGAATTTTTAATTGGAATGATTTGGTCCCAAGTGATTGCTGCAGGGCATATGTGCTTGGTAAATGTTCTTGTTAAAGTTTTTCCACATAAGAAAACACTCACTGAAGTAATCTAATGTGCAATCACTTTCATACACTGATAAGGTTGAATAATGTTCTAATACAATTTTCATTAAAGAGGAACTCCACTGACTTTACTCTTCAAAGTCTGTTTACAGGTCACGTGTAGCCCTACATATAGGGAAAAAGTTGTACAAAGCTTTTTGTGGCTTCAGAGAGGGCTGCATGATATCTGATGACTTGATAATGTCACCCGAGGCAGAGTAGGTAAGTTGTATGAATACAACCTTGAAATTGACTTGTAACGCTCACAAAGTTATTTGGTAAAAAACAGCAGAGATTTTTGTCAAACAATGTTTTAAGCTACTAATCACCATTAAAAGTTCCTGAATCTAGTTTTTTAAAACAATTTTAGGTGTTTGTATTCTTCCCATTTCAAGCCAGTTCTATATTGACTGTGACCATGATTGCGAATCTCAGGATATACATGAGTAAACTTACTTTTAGTCATCATGGAGTACATCCACTTCTAAATCCTGTATGACATGTATCACATCCTGCAATGGGCTGCAAGTAATCTTTTTTTTTTTTTTTTTACTACAAGCAAAAAAATATTATTAGGATAAATACTTCAAAGACAATCTGTGGAAAAAGAACAAGAGTAATAAAAAATGGTCAGTATACATTGTCTAACCCTTTCCAAGACCTAATCCAAGAAATAATAAACAGAAAATATTTTTTCTTTATCTGAAGCCTTTATTTGGTCCTTCAAAAGTGTATAAAAAATTAAAAATAATTTTTTTTAAAAAGGACATTGAGCACCGTAGCTCAGGTCCGTAAAGTAGTGTTATGTTGTGCTTCTGTGCTTTGTTGATCTGTGTAGTTCAGTCTGTGGAAAAGAATTTCCCCTCGGGGACAATAAAGTATAAATTAAAGGAAAGTAAATAAGTAATAGGTCTCAGAAATCAAATGTATCAAATACTGTATGATACATGAGGCATAGCATAGGGACAAACAGCTCATTTTCACCACTATCAAGACATGCAATTGTTTTTGTAGAATCAACTAGGACTTTGCTGAATATATCATGTTACATACCAAGATCAGAGTTCTGTTACAATTGCCAACCCTCTTTTTTGCATTTACCCATAATTCATTAATTTTCTTCTGTATGTCTAAATACCTTATAAAGGGGGACTTGAAACTTTTTCTTTTCTTTTTTCTAAATGACAAAATGTGTATCTTCCTTCCTAAAGAACACGATTTAATTCATTGTCCTTTTTGTGGTATAATTGGGAGGGTCACCACAGAAAATTGTGCAATTGAAAAGATTAGCCAATAAAAGTTCTTCTACTCCATTAAAATGAGTGTACATGTCATGAGTACAGTCCACCAATCTTAAATTGATACATTTAGATTTCATAATTACTGGCATGAGGAATAGGTTGACATGATAAATACTTTAAAGGGACAATTTCTCTCTGGTTCTGTTACCTTCATTCTATACTTGTTTTTATACTTATTCCTTCGCAATGACTCTTGATGTGAGTCTTAATCCCTGTAGTGCTGAATTGGAGTATTCATTAAAGAAGCACAAATAACAATACAGATTAGACAATCTAAAAAGCCCTTTGCCTTTTTAATCAGTTAAATGAAACATTTAATCAGTAACAATGAATGAGAGAACCTGTTTGCTCATAAGCTGCAAATCACACAAACAGCTCTGCTTCAGGCAGCGTGGACGATTTTTCCATTTCGCTACCACCAACAAAATGAGTGCATTAAACCTGGGGCACAGCGAGAGTGTGTCTGTGAGGTCACTCCCATAAAAGTGCATCAGCAGGTGCCTGCTACACTACATCACACAGAATTACGCATTCAGTCAAACACACATGCACACGCATACACATGAATAGTTGAGCAGACACATCCAGAGGTCTGACTTTGGAGCTTAGTTGCTCGTTTCCTCAAATCACCTTTGAGGGAAAACAATATGGTGAGAGTTTATTCTTTTTTTTCATTTACTTCTTTATTTGTGTGACAATTCAGAACAAATAAGATGCTGTTTTCCATAAAGGGCACCATAACTGATATGTGCACTGTTCATAAAACCACAGCGGTAGCACAGATGAGTGTAGGAGCAGATACGCTCTGTGCAGATGTCTGTCTGATTAAGATGATACACTGTTATGCCGCTTGGTTCTGCCAGGGGAGTCTGGTGAGGACTGTACTACAAGGCCTCTGATTGGCCGGCCTCTGGGTGACCTGGAGCTGCTGCAAAACCTTAAGATGACTCCAAGGAGAGCTGCACGTGGAGTATGATGTTCTGAGGTTACAAGAACAGCATCTGGGTTCATGTGGATATTTTCACTTCTACAAAAAAAAAGTGGGTCAAGTGCCTGCCTGTCATTGTTTGGGGAAAGTGTGTCACTGTGGTTTCTTCTCTGACAAATATGCACCTTTATTGTCCCTACAGTATTTGCAAATGAATCAGTTTTGCTTTTTTCCTCCCTTTAAATTAAATCCTCTGAAATTAAGTCCTACTGCTCGTTACTTTATCTTCTAAACAAGTTTGAATGTCTGATTACACTAGTCAAACATAACTTCACCTACAGATCATCTAAAGAGATGTTAAGATACCCACTAATAGAACTAACTAATGTAAAAAAAAAATTGTCTTTTTAGGCTTGAGAGACAGTCAGAGCATTCACAGTATTTCTGACTGGTTTGCTTCAAACTCTGTCAGGAAACACTTAAGTTCCAGAGCTGAACCAGACAACAGCACTATATCAGAAGCTATATCGGGGAATGTCTCGCGTCACAGACATGTCAAATAAGGGGAGAGGGTGGAGAATGATGTCAATACATCGCCACAAGCAGCATCATCATTACAATAGCCAAAGAAAAGTGATGTGACTTGTGGGAGTGCATGAGTGAGTGATGGCAAAAGTATGTCGTGCAGATGTCTGTCAGCGCGAGGAAGATGAAACTTCATCTCTATTTATGTTGCCAGTTTAATCCTCCTGGACGACAAGGAGACTGGATGTATTGATAAATGATCTAAAGTGGTGGTAAAAGGATGGTTGAGCTCCAATACATAAGCCTCATTCAACCCACTCAGACCCACTCCAATTCTCCTGTTTAGCTATTTTAAAGTGTTGTCAGTCAGTCAACTCTTGCCCGACTGCAACTTGTTCAGAACGCTGCAGCTCAGCTTTTAACTGGAACCAAAGAACAGGAGCACATCACTCCGGTTTTAAAATCTTTGCACTGGTTACCGGTTTCCTTCCGCATTGATTTTAAATTTCTTTTATTTGTTTTTAAATGTCAACATGGCCTTGCCCCACAGCACCACTTGCTCCAGTCTTATATCCCTGGACGCTCTTTCAGGTCGGCAGATCACTCCCTCTTAGTTGTCCTTAAATCTAAGATGAAATCCAGAGGGGACCGCTACTTTTCTGTTATTGGCCCTAAACTGTGGAATGCACTGCCACTCGACCTTAGACAGGCTATGTCTCTTTCTGTTTTTAAATCCTCTCTTAAGACTAACCTTTGTTCACTAGCCTTTAACACAGCTTAAGTTGTTGACTTCTTTTATGTTTTATCTTATTCTATTTTACTCCATTTTATTGTTTTATTCTGCGTTACTGTTACTAGTAATTTTATTGCTTGTATATCTTTTAAAAATGTTTAGCATGATGTTTATATGGGTTGTTAAGCCCAGGATTGTGTACAGCACTTTGTTCAACTATGTTGTTTAAAAAGTGCTTTATAAATAAAGTTGGATTGGATTCTTTGAATTGTGATTATGAAGTTTTTAGCTAAAATTACAACACCTGTGCTATTCTCCAGGACTCCACTTCTGCAGAGCGCCAGTAGTTCATTAGCAATAATACTACTCAGAATAAATTTTTCTTCAATAAAGAGCGGTTCTACCATCTTAGTAACCTTTGTATTTGATTCCTGGTTTCAAAATCATCAGAGAAAGTATGTTTATTTTTCTTCGTGTCATGTCTGGTTTTCGGAATATGAATATTGGCGTTTTATTGGTGTCTGAAATTCTTAGAATTCTAAATTTAGCTTTGTCGCTCTTTCCATGAATGCACAATCGTTACAAGTTGTACCTAATCTATGTATCTATCAGACACAGACTTAACAAGGACGACACCGGGGAAACAACTGATGATCTGGCAAAGAGAAACTGAAACCTAGGAATACACTGAGGACAAGACACAGGTGAAGGGAGTTAGCTAATTAAACCAAGGTGAGTTGATGAGCAGGAAACAAAAACACAGGGGAGAAATAACTACAAAATAAAAACAGGAAGGACAGAACTTTCTAACAACACTAATAAACCCCAATGAAACCCATAGTCTGTCCGTCCGTCCGTCCCCAATGCAAAAGATCGCAATGATTTTGTAAAAAAAAACTCTGAATACATACTCCACTTCCACAGTTGACAATGCAGAAAAATCCCTGCAAATCTATGGTCTTTTTTGTTGTAAACAAAGTTGGTTAGTACCAGTTAGGGGTGTAATACATCAATTTACATCGATATGTTAATCATATGGTCTATATCGATCGATATCGATCCAAAATGCAAGCATCATTAAAAAATCAATACAATACTCATTTATTTATCTAATTGTTCATCAAACACTTCATTTATCTTCATCTTCTAATTAATTTTTTTGTGTCATCATTATTATTATTAAAAAAAATAAAAACTCTGTTACAACAATAATTTCCCTCTAAGAGGGATAAATAGAGTATATTTCATTTCATTCATTTCAAACACAGGCTGTAGCATATACAAGTTCCCACCGCATGTCGTATTCGCTTTATTACAAGTCTGTCTTTTCAATAGGAAAAACTGATTGTTTCTTATTTAAATTGCTTCATTTAAACAGGAATAAAAATGTTAAATGATATTCTAGTTGTTTTTTTATTTTGATATGAATGGAAATGACTGCGTTCAATTATCTGTGATATCGTTTCATGCCAATCGTTGGATCTTAAATTGAATCTAATCGAAATCGAATTGGGACTGAATTTGAGATATCAGTAAACATCGAATCGCTATCAACTAAATCGATATAATATTGTATCGTGATCAAACTGGTGATTTACAACCTTAGTACTAGTCCACAGAAGCAAACCACTGAGGGGCGGAGAGTGCCGGTGGGAAGCGGCTCTGGCCGTTTTACAGCAACGGCAGACCGTTGAGACAACGGCATTTGCCGTTTGCTGTATCGGCATTTTCCATTTTTCCGTTTTAGGATCTCTGCGTCTCTCACAGTTGCCTCAGCATACAGCACTGGCGTTGTTTCCCCATAGATAGCTAATTTAATGTTAGCTAATGTTAACAGACAGACTTGGTTGTATTAGTACCCGACAGAAAAAAATAAACTTACCAGTAAACATACAAGCTGTCCACTTGATGGTGTCTTGATAGAAGTCACAGCATCTGGTTTCAAATTTGACTTATTGGCGAAGCCCTTTTTTCTTCTGCCAGTTGGTGAAACAATCTTATGTGTAGTGTTGACTGCAAATCAATGTGTGGTTTGTTATATTGCTGTGACCAAGAAATCTGATCTATTGCTCTATCACAGCAAAACAAAGTGTTTTGGTAGATTATAAAAGCTAATGTCATTATATCATTTTTCTTCTTGGCATTGCAACCCACCACAGTACATATGTGTTGAGATCCGACATTGTCATCTCTACTCCTTTGTGTAGTGTGGCTTTGTGACGTGTGAAAGCCAGTCTGCCTGGGCCTGCCATTTAGCATTTGAATGCAGAAATACTTAGAAATGCAATTTTGAGCTTATTAGTTTTCTCAAGATATGTCCTCTGGCATGCCACATGAACATGGGAACAACATGAAAAACATGATTTTCATCAGACTGGGTCTTTAATCCTGGGAACTTTTCACAATTTCCCTTAGGGGATCAATAAAAGTATCTATCTATCTATCTATCTATCTATCTATCTATCTATCTATCTAT
>JAOXYM010000012.1:16070311-16152927 GCA_028567055.1 Leptatherina wallacei | reverse complement strand
ATATTACTATTCTTGACATTGGAGTCAATATCATATTGAGAACCATAGTGAGAGGAAATCCTTAGCAGCTCTTGTAACCCAGGCTATATGAGGAAAACACGACACGGTCATCCAAATACATAAGATGATTGACAACTGTGTCCCCCACAACGCAGCCAGTTCTACATTCATTGATTCGGTTAGATAGATCGTCCATATAAATATTCAAAAGAAAAGGCGAAAGAATTCCACCCTGCCTGACACCGTTACATTAAAAAGAGTTGAGACAGGTCTGCCCCATCTAACTTGTAGTAATTGATGGGCATACCAAAATGCCAGAATCCTGACTATATACCGGGGAACCCCTATTTGTGTCAGCTTGTAATACAGTTTGCTATGATTGATTCTATCAAATGACTTAGAGGCATCTAAGAAGCACATAAACATGGTAGAGTTTTGGCTTCCATATTTTGATAGTATTTCTTTTGAAGCAGATATACACATATCTGTTTTTCTTTTAAACCGAACTGATTATCATTTCCAGTTTGTTTAATAAAATTCTCTCCAGCACTTTAGAGACTGCACTGCAAGGGCGATTGGTCTATAATTATCCTTACTGGTAATTTTGCCAAAGTTGGACTGCTATGAGAGATTCAGGCAAGATGGCTTGTTTTAAAAAGCCAGAAAACACAGAGCAAGGAGAGGAGCCACCCTACAACTGGCATACTTCAGATGTGCAACAGTTATGTGATCGGCACCTTAAGCCCTATTGTTGACTATCTTTAGAATGGCATGATGAACCTCTTCTGCACTGATATGCATGTTTTCAGTTGAATCAGCATCTTCAGCCACAAAGATGTCACTTGTAATACAGTTAAAAAGCTCATGATAATGCTGTCTCCATAATTCAGCAATATTGTCTGAGCCACAGACCCCATTTATGTTAGACGGTAAAGGAGCTTTATAGTTATTCATTACCTTCACTTCTTTCCAAAAGTCACAGTAGCTGTGATTGCTAAGTTTTTTAGCAAGGGAATCAGCCCTCACAGTGGCCTCATTCCTGCCAATAAACCTGACAGCATGTTTAAGTCTTGCAATTGGTACGCTTTTTGTTCAAACAGGGGCCCCTGTCTCACTCTACCTGACTCTGCCCAAGGCTTGGCTGGCTATTGCATGTGGTTCTGCAACATATGTATTCCACCCAGGTTTAGCCTGTTTTTGTCTTTATATAAAAGGCTTACTGGAATCATGTAGATATTTCATTATAAGATCGTATATAGGGCACAAATCTTTACAATGTGTTTTATTTTTACAGTTTACATCGCGGCATAACAAAGCATCCTTTGGCAGATCAACATTATTCAGCAGTAAATCAGTTTTAGTGGTGTAGTTGCTAATATGAGCCGTTAAACCCGACCAGTCAAGCTTCCCTGCACATAATCTATTGTCATCCACAGTTACCATTTGGTATGTTTTCAGCATTAAGGGTCATTATAAATGCAAAATTATATAAATGATAAATTATATATACATATGAATGATCATACTTTGTTTCCTTCACAGGTTGAGATGGGGATGAAGAACCATGAGATTGTTCCAGTAAGTCTTCTGTCCTCCATCGCAAGCCTCAAACATGGCGGCTGCAACAAGATTCTCAGAGAACTTGTCAAACACAAACTTGTGGTCTATGAACGCGCCAAGAGTAAGAAGACGCATAAACACACTAGCTTTGTCTCACAAGGGGTAGTGCAGACGGTCGTTTATCTTATGTGCTGTATATGTTGATTTTTTTTTTTTAGCTGTGCAGGGCTACAGGTTGAACTACGGAGGATATGACTACCTGGCTCTAAAGACTCTGTGCTCTAGAGAAGTGATATTGTCAATTGGTAACCAGATGGGTGTCGGCAAAGAGTCGGGTAAGAAAAATGTCAATTAAATATTTACTTCTTGCAAAGTCCCTCTCTTTTTTGATTTAGTGATTACTAAAAAAAGAATGACATTATACATGTCTTTTTATCTTCTTTTATTTCTTAACATACATGTTTATATTTGGCATTATTCACAGGCTAAAGAAATGTTAAATGCTTTGATTAAGTAAATAAAATCAAATGTGCTTAAGTTGCTTGGTTGTCATGTGTATAAACTTAACAACCCCGTTTAGTTAAAGTGGAATTTGTGGCTGCATTTTTTTCTTACCCTCTCATTTACTATTGTAAAATAATATTAAAGAAAGAAATGAAAAATAACCCTTCAACTCATTATCTTTTGCACCTTTCTTCACCTACTTAAGCTTTTTATTTTCTGTTTTTCTGCTCAATTTGTATAGACATATATATTGTGGCAAGTCCTAATGGGGAGCAGTATGCTCTGAAGCTGCATAGGTTGGGTCGTACGTCCTTCAGGAACCTAAAGAACAAGAGGGATTACCACAAACACAGGAAGAACATGTCCTGGCTCTACCTATCACGCCTCTCTGCCATGAAGGAGTTTGCCTACATGAAGGTAAGGGGCCAAATTAGAAGAAATGTGTAAGTTGTGTGAAACAAGTAAAAAATGCCACCAGAACCGAGAACCAGTCATTTTGCGATGTTGATTATTTTGAGTCCTCTCGTTCCTCTTCCCAGGCTCTGTATGATCGAGGCTTTCCTGTTCCAAGACCTGTGGATTACAACAGACATGCTGTAGTGATGGAGCTCATCAACGGATATCCTCTGTATGTTAACGGACCACTCTTCTTTCTTGCTTTGCATAAAATAGTAATAATAGTGCAGTTTAATGTGCTTTCCTACATCATTTTTGTCCTTTGATTTGCAGGTGTCAAGTGCACGAGCTGCAGGATCCACCAGCTCTGTACAGTGAGATAATGGAGCTTATAGTCAAACTGGCCAATCATGGCCTGATTCACGGAGACTTCAATGAGTTCAACATGATGCTGGATGACCAGGACCACCTAACGATGATCGACTTCCCTCAAATGGTGTCTACATCACACCTCAACGCTGAATGGTGGGTCTGTTTTCCATACTGATCAAATTTTCACAGTTAAAATAATGTAATTACTGAAGGATGTTCGATTTATTTACCTCTGTATCCTCTATATGCAGGTATTTTGACCGTGATGTCAAATGTGTCAGAGATTTCTTTGCAAAGAGATTTAACTATGAAAGCGAGCTTTTTCCAACCTTCAACGACATCAGGTAACTTCTTAGTTGCAACAAATGCACTCGTACATACTGTAACACTGTGCTGGAAGTATACAATATACTTCTTTTGTGTAAATAAATTAAATTCTGTATTGTGAATAATTCTTACAAAGCTCTTATCCCTGTTTATAATTATTCAGGCGGTCTTGTACTCTAGACGTTGAAGTGTCAGCCAGTGGGTTCACCAAAGATCTGGAGAGAGATAGTGAATTACTACATCCAGCAGGACCTGAGGAGGAGGAGGAGGAGGATGATGATGATGATGATGAAGAAGAGGATGAGGATGAAGTAAAGGCAACAGATGAGGGGGCAGAAAGAGAGGTGGAGAGTGTGAATATGGAGGATTATAAACATGCAATGCTGGAACTGGAGGGGTTGAAAATCAGTGAAGCACCTGCAAACACACAAGATCAGGAAGAAGGAAAGGCTGAGGCAGAATCCACAACTAGAGATGATGAAGAGGTGTTGGATGAAGAGCTGAAGGAAGCAGAGGATGAGTGTCCAGAGCTGACAGACTTCTCTGCCTCCAACAAAGAGTTCAAACCGTTCAGGTAAACACAGAGAAATAAACTTCTAATTTGAAGACTGTTGAAATAATCCACCTGATAAGGCTGTGGTGCACAACTACTTTAAGTTTGTTAACAGAACTGGAGATAGCAACTTAAAAAGATTCAGACATTGGATTTAGATCCAGAGTGATTTCTGTCAAATTTAGGGATTTGTGCTTCTTCTGCAGAGACTCGGACAGTCTTCTACACATTGCAGAACATAGGAGGAGGCGAACAGACAGTGAAGCCACTATGGGCAGTGTGGGGAGCTGTTCTACCATACCACCAGTAAGTATAGATTCACAGCTCCATGAATGTGTGGTAAAAGGAGCAGGAAACATTTTTATGGTATCTTGACCAAGTATAAAATAATCCCTTGCTTTTTACCTTTCTACAATGTCATTAAATAGATTTTGGCAAAACCCAGTATGTCCTGTTGGTGTTGCTAAAGACTTTCTTCTTTGTACTAGAGTTTGTAAAGGAATGGGATTCAGCAGAGACGACAAGCTTACACCATTTTATGGATAGCTGGCAAACACAGTGAATACATTCATGTGTCGTAGTAAACTGCTGTTGTTGTGTGTGTTGCAGGATATTGTCCGTCAGAAAGTGCGGAGGCACCTCACCAAACAGCAGAAGGCAGCACAGAGGAGACGTCTGCAGAAAGGAGAGGCCAACTTGGTGACCAAATCTAGGAGGGAGAACCACAATAATATCAAGTCCAGCATGGAGAGCGCTCATTTCTGGGGATAAACTAAGACTGCAATTATGGACACATGGGATGCATTTCAGCATATGATTTAATTGGTTAATATTCATCCTTTACGGATCCTTTTCTTCTTTGAAAAAAATGACAAACTCGGCTGTTTTGTAATATCATAGAAAAATCAAAAAGGAGTGCCAATTCATTTGTATTTCTGCTTTTTTTTTTCTCTATGAACACCTCTTCTTGGACTAACATGAGGGCAGGACATTTTTCCATACAATGACTGTGTGTTACATAGAGTCTAATGTAAATATTGAGCACCTATTATATAAAGTGCTTATTATTCTTTTATATGACTGCTGAGGTTTGTTTTTTCTCTGTTCCAAGTAATACAATGTACAACCCTGAAAACATTTGACATCATGACTTTACATGATATTTAAACTAACAATATTTGCTTATCAAGTTGAACTCATTCTGTTACATTGGTAAACAAGTGTTGCAAACACATCATTTCAACATTGCTACAATATACAGGAAGATGTAGAGCAACCTGCTATTATCCAAGTTGATATTCAGTTTTTGTTTACTGCTGAAGACACATGACTACCAATAGTCACAAGCTTGCGGTAACACACATCTACAAAGTTGTGAGAAATGCACCGGACACATAAAGAAACGAAGAGAAGCACAGTAATAGAAAAGATAAGAGGGGTTGGTAGCCAGGAAACTACTTTTTCTCAGAATTTGGCTAATTTATGTGTAAGAGGCTTTTAGAAAGGGGCTGAATTCAGACTTGAACAATGGCCATTCATATTGAAGAGACTCAATGGAACTCAGTCCTAGAGCTTAGTGGGTTCAAATTTGAGTGTGAAGTCAAAAAATACACCATCCCCCACATGTCCCAGGCAACATGTAATGCATGGAGTCTCTCCTATGATGCCAGATACTACCATTTAAAAAAAGAAAAAAGCATCAGATGGATCTCTATTTTCTTTTTGTTTGTGTAGTCTGCTTCACTTGGCGCTTTGTACAGGTTTTAAACTGTCCGGCTCTGTTTGGGGATTAGCCAGCTGCACAGCCAGAGGGGAGGGGCTCAGCATTCCAGCTCTGCACCTCTGTGTGAGCATGTGCACAAGGAGTGAGGGGCCCTTGGATGTAATTGGCAGAGAGAGTGACAAAGGTGGTCCGCTTCAAAGGAGAAACCCTGGTGAGATGTTAATATGAAAGAGAAGCAGGATCGGAGCGAGGAGGTTGTTGAAGGCGCCTTGAGATTTGAGTTTTTCTTATAATGTTCTTATCCTGAGCGGAGGTTGAAGGTGGTGGCTGCTGAATTATAGGGTCATTTTTATTGGTGGACCATTTAAGCAGGTGAAGTTAATGCTGGATGAAGATGAGTTATGTGGAAGTGGAGGAGAGCATCATGTCATACTTGTCACAGAGTGAGACCAACACCAATCCCAAAGACTGTGAGTAACTGTTTACAGATTAGTTTCAACAGAAAATTTATACTCTTTTGTTTTTGAGGAGAGCGAAAGTGTTGCAGCTTAACTTGGAGTTCTGCTTACCACAATCCTGACAATGATGCATGACTAATTCTGTAAAAGTAAAATTTTACTTGTACTTGGAGCCCTACACACACCTCCAGAAGTGTTGGTTCGGTTAACTCTGCTGCCAGAAATCAAACCCCTGTGATTTGCATAGCGTGGAGGGAGGGACTCTGGTAACACTGTAACACGGAAAGATAATTCTGACTGAAACTGGTATCAAACTGCTGGCCTGAGTAAGTTCTCGTGTGTTTGCCTTCCGCTCATAATACATCATCTGGGAAAGCTGATACACTGTATGTAGATGACTAGCTAATATAGCAGCTATTCACAGAGTTAAACCATACCAATCATCATACAGAGCTACCTGAATATTGTATGATTTTAGAATGAAATAAAGATTGTTGATGCCTTTATTTACATCTTTACATCTCAACATCCATCTGTGTGCAGTGAATGTGGTGGCCATTCTCCATAACTTCTGGGAGCAGAAGCAGACAGGTCAGATACACGATTCGTCCAGTGAATCTGACGGTTTTGATGGGAAGACAGCTGGACAGACAGAGAGCCTGCTATTGTACGAGTCTGCACCTTCCACTGGTCCCCCGTATGTCTGCTATGTCACTCTTCCTGGAGGAAGCTGCTTTGGTAACTATAAGGTGTGTCTGTCATCATGCTGCTGCCTATCACTGACATCTAGTGAGCACACACAAGTCAAAGTAAACATCAGTGTTTTCATCATCTTAGATGGATGTTCCTGATCTGATGATGTTGCAGATAAAATAATATAATCTAATAAAAGTAACCACCTATTATTGCTAACTAGCATAGTTACTGATTCAGAATAAATGTTCGTTTTTGCTGCTTGAATTTGAAATTCCAAATCTGCAATTACTCAGTGTAAATATTCAGTGCTGGTGTCTTTGTCAGTACATAATCTTGAATAACTTGAATGAAAAATATTATTAATTAAAAAAAAAATCTTGTGTTTAATTAGAATCTTTTACCAAGTGTCAAAAGGTATTAACATAAAGACAATCACATAATCAAAAACACAAAAACAAATGAAAAGCAGATACAATTATGGTGCCCTTTTATGAGCTTTTTAAAAAAATAAATACAGCATACCAACCACTTGATGCAAAACTTTTTTTAATTGTGAAACAAAGAAGAAATCAGACAAAAATACAGCTGCAAGTCTCACGGGTAGCCTATGGGTCTGCACATCTGGGATTTTTACCCATTCTTCTCTTGGCAGAAGTGCTCCAGTTCCTTTAACCTGGACAGCTTCTGCTGTGGTACACAAAGTCAAACTCAGATTCTTCTACGGATGAAGGTCTGGGTTTTTACTAGGTCATTCCAAGACATTGAAATGTTTCCCTAAAAACCACATGAGCTTTTGCAGCAGGTTTATGGTTGCTATAATCCTGAAAGGTAAACATGTGTCCCAGTCTGTTATCTGAAAGATGAAAGATGGAGATGGTGTTGGGTATGGTAATTGCTTGTTCATATCTATTTTCTCTCATGCCCAAATGGCTGAGTGTTTGTTTTGTCTGGCGAATTCAAGGAAGTAATTTAAGATAAGACAAGACACACACAAAAAGGGGGTAATAACAATAGCAGCAATAGTATCTATGTACATATTCATATACAGTAGCTTATATTAAAGAATATTTGAAAAAAACATAATTAATTATTTACATAAAATTGTACAAAAAAAGTGGTGGAAAGCAATGGGGTGTGATGAGGTGGCAAATAGACAGGGTGATGGGGTTGGCAGGAACTGAATTGCACATTGGGTGATATGGAGCTGTCATACAGTCTGATGTACAGCAGGAATGACTGGCGGTAGCGCTCCTTCCTGCACCAGAGGATGTAGCAATCATGCGCTGAAGGAGCTGCTCAAAGCCACTACAGCAGGATGCATCGGGTGGGTGGAGTTGTTCATGATGGATGTTAGCTTAGCCAACATCTGTCTCTCTGCCACCTCCTTGATGGAGTCCAGTCAGCAGCCCAAGACAGATCCAATTCTCTTAACCAGTTTGTTAAGTCTCTTCCTGTCAAACTGGTTAAGAGAGCTGGATCTGTCCTGTGCTGCTTTCCTTAATCTTCAGGAGTCTAAGGCTTAAATGGGTCCCATGACTTTTTGTTACTCTCTTTCATAAAACTGTGAAGATGCTTCCAGGATATAGCACTAAATAAAATAAAAAACTCCATGAGCTGAGTCTGTGTAGCTGGGTGAGGATTATAGAAACACTGAAACATTTCTTACAATTTTATTTATAAATTTTTTACCAAAGGCTTTTTAATTTGTGTTAAGTTTCATTACATTAACTTGCATTCACATTCAGTCAGATGTTTCGAAGTCATACTTAAAGACTATTCAGTAAGAACTCTATTACACGCACCTTTAAAGTTGTTCTACATTGCTGTTATTCAGTTTAAATCCTTGTATGCTTCTCAATAGGCTTATTGTGACCCAGACAGCAGCCCCAGCTCAGAGAAGGTCATGTGATTGGTTATCTTTGAATGCCTCTGTCCTAATCTCAACGGTTATTCGAGTTCTGATCCTATGATTAGCTGTAGTGAGGTGTGAAATCATCAAAAAATGTAAGAGTAGGTGCTCACCCATATACAATGACCCTGAAATCTTTGCTTAAAGTGACAAACTTCCCACCTTGTTACCCTTCAGCTCTCATTTCCACATTTTAACCCATTGTGTTTGTATCTCCTCGTCTCCAGGTGTGTGACACTCAAGCAGAGGCTCGCAGAGATGCCGCTCGCGTGGCTCTAATGAACTCACTTGCGAATGAGCTGCCTTGTCGACGCATCAGCCCCGAGTTCATTGCACACAGTTTGCATCAGGCAGCCAGAGAGAGCGCTGTAAGTGTAAGCCAGTGCAAACACACTTTATTAAGATCAGTTTCAACAGGAATATTGACCTGCGCTGTTGTCTGTGTAAAGGTCACTGTAGACGAAGCATGTGATTCCAGCACCAGTATAGGAACCTACAGTTTGCTGCTCCACTCCTACATGGGAAAGACCATGCTGGAGTTCCAGGTAAAACAGGAAACCATTGTGCAAAATGATATTTTTCTTGAGCTGGGGTCATAAATCATGGGGTGTCATGTGGTTGATTTATGAAAGATCTATTTAGTTCAAAGGATTCAAGGTTTCTGAAGCATTACTATTTACCTAGAGAGCTTATATATTGTATTTATAAGTAGATCCAAATTGTTAGTGGTGTAATTTAGCTTAATTTGTTATTTTTAAGCCAAACAGTGGGTGGTAATTCTGCCTTTCACTGGAATCATAACATTCCTTGTATGTTTTCACCTGTATTTTACATCTCCTCTCTTGGACCTTGGCAGGGAGCTGTAGTATGAAACACCTAATATTTCTGCCTTTGTGTAAATAAACACGTCTGCAGACAAGGGGTTATTAGTTGAAGAAAATGGGTTCATTATCATTCCTGCTACAGCACAATTCGTTAGATGAAAAGCCCCCACGTCATAAACACATTATACAACATATATACACTGAAATGTTGCCAAATAAAAGATTTTAAAAAACAACTCACAGTGTCACCTATGAGCTGTACACCTTCACGTATTTCATTCAGTGCAGGAGGTGTCACATTATTCCAGGAAGAGTCATCAACATATAACACAGGAAACAGAGTAATAAGTCCAGCAAATCCAACGTGAACTTCAACACCAGACAGCTTATTTGTGATGTTTTCCATCTGTGTCTCATTAGATCACTTTCAGTTAATGTACAGACTCAAACTGTTTAACAGTAATGTCACTAGGTCCTAACACATGGCAGCTGCTCAGCCAGGTGGGGTTTTATACATCAGAATGAAAATTGCTTTAAACCTTAGATTTGTGGCATTCTATCAATCCAATCACCCCCCAGCTTGGGCATGGCTTAAAGACATTTTGAAATGTTTTCTTTGTCTAACTGACAGGCACTAATCTGAATATCTGGATTTGCTTTTCAAGTCTCTCTTGCCTTCATCTCTCTGTAGGAAATGATGACAATTTTCCAGTTGTTGCACTGGAATGGCACACTGAAGGCCCTGAGGGAAAGGCAGTGCTCTCGACAGGTACATGTCCTGCCAACCACATATCTCATTCCCAGTAATGCAAAGCACAATGTTGACAGGCTCTTTTCTTTCCTCCATCGCAGAGTGTGATCGCTTATTACTCTAAGCGAGGACTTGATGAGTACATGTGCAGCAATATGGCTCTGGATTGGCTTGGACGAGAGCAGGGCTCACCAGGGACCCTCGGTGCAGAGCTGCAGGTGGCGCAAAGAGAGCTGGTTCTGGCTCGGCGCCGAGGCATAGAGCTACGCTTCTACAAGGAAAAGACAGAGATACTTAGCTTAGCTCTGAGCCAGGCATACATTCACCACACACCTGAAGTCTTCAGCCAGCCGCCAAGTCACACGTGCTATCAAGAGCAACTCCCTTTACACACATTATATGACCAGGACCCTGAGGACCAGATATCCCAACCCTGTAGTCTGCCACCAACCCTCTATAATAACACATTGCTAACTTTTAGCACAGACAGGCTCTCCAACAGTCCCTCACCATGCTCAAAGTGGACTTTTACACCTTTAAGTAACTCTGAAACTGAATAAGTACGTTTAGGATGGACATCTTGTAACTCTGAAAACTAGTGTTTCACTTGACACATGTATGCCACATCTGTTACAGAGAACAGAATTAATGAAACAATCATGTTTTTTATAATAGTACAAGGTTTAGTTATAACAAAGGTTACAGATATTATTACATATAACATTATAAACAATCTAACACTGAATTCAGTTTTATGACAGCTAAGATTAAGTGTTTAAAACTGTTTAAAACAAAAGAAATACAGTTTTAAAATGAGCTAATAGAAAATGTATTGACATTGTTATTCTAACTTTGTATTCTTGTGTGAGAAGCAGACTCTTTTACTGTCTCACATTTATTTGACTTAACTTCTGTTTTCACATTTTCTAAATGGTTCAAAATGTGCTTTAATTTAGATTAGAGGAATTAAAAAGTATGGATTTTTTTCCTGATGAAGGCCTACTATTTAATCCTGACCAGCTTCTCTGTGTTTACTAAGCCAGTTTTTTCTCAATAGAAAAGATTTTTCACAGTAATGCAGGATACTAATGAACTATTTGATGTTATTCAATGTGTAGACCTGAAACCATGGGAGAGTTGGATATGGTGGGGCTTTTAAAATGTCATAAGAGCAGCTGGGTATAAAATTTGATAGTTTTTGTGTTGTTATTATTATTAAGAAGAAGAAGAAGCACTTTTCAAAATGAATATTACTAACTGGTTTATGAGGCAACAAATCAAACAAGCAACAGAACTGATCAAAACAAACAAAATTAGCAATAGGAGTGATAGGATATCATAATAGAAATAATGGTTATAATAAATGAGATGTTTGAAAGTTGAGAGCATTTGGTTGTCTTAGATTTAGCCATTAAAAATGCATTTCAAAGGGAATATGTTATGTTTATTATTGTTATTTCTTGTCATAATAAACATTTTTCTGTTATTCCTAACCAGCCTTTATGTTTGTATTCTGACAGAATTCAATCCTGGTTGTGCTTGATTTAATAATTTTGTATTTTCAGGAATTATACATCTTTAAAGTTTACTCTTACACAAAACCTTTATTTTACATTAAGTGTGTAATAAGATAAGTCCATCCCTTATTTGGGAACGGCTTTTGCGTGTGATGACTTTTGGCAATGCTTTGATTCCGTAGAGAGGTGGAGCAATCACGTGATCGTAGATCGCGATCGCGCAGTTCCTGGAACAAACAAAACAAAACAAATGACAGCCGACCAGCGGACGGAGCTCTCATGACATTTGCCAAGACGTGTCGATGTCGTATTTAGACAATGTGAACAACAACATGGAGAACACAGAGACACAGGGAGGGCGTTACTGAGCGGAAATATAACATAACAGGCGAAAAGCTATGGACGTTAGCGTTGTTTAGCTAAGTGGACTTTCATCTATGCTGGTTTCGTTTATCCAGAAATCCTTTTCTGGATACAGAATTGATCTTAAGGGACATGATGGTATTTGCCTTGCTATCATGCACCATCAACGGATGTCTGAACGGGAACTATTAGAGTGTTTTGTTTACAACGAGTCTCAGTTTTTAATCTTGATAACACAGCCAGCCAGCCTTTAGCTTCTTATCAAAGCAGGACTTCGCTAGATGTTTTACCTTCTGGTTGTTGTGAAAACATATGATGACTGATAGTTTTCAACTGATGGACAATTTGTAGTTGATCGCTTCCACCAGTAGACTCTTCAGTCGGTCCTGTGACACTTGTCATCTGAGCTGTGTATGAGCTAATGTGATCAGGCACTTAAAATGGAGGCTGTTAGACCAAAGAAGCCCAAAGGAAAAACCAGCGGAAAATCTCAGGTGATGACACTAAATACTGGACAATTATTCTGCACCATCTTTTACTTTTCTCTCCTCTGGTTGCAGGTGAAATGGTGGTTAATTCCAGCTTGTAGTGTTGTGAGAGAGCACAGATCTCTTTATCACAAGGATAAAACAGGAAAACGTCTACCTAATCACTACAGTTTAAGATGAAGCGTCCAGTTCAGGATACTTTTACTGCCTAGAAAAGAGAATTTTGAATCATTGGAGCTGAGATGTGGGGGAAATGAAAAGAAATGTCAAAATTAGAAAAGCCCGATACATACAAGAAGTTACATGGATATATCTGTAACAATAGTATGTTAAAGTTTTATATATCTCAATTATCCAGGCCGGCCTAGTTCCTCGTAGATTTTTTTTTAGTGAGTAGATTTAATTTAATGTCTGATTGTCCTGATTGTTTTTGTTCTCAGCTGGTTAAGAAGCACAAGCTGACAGAAGAGGACAACAGAGCAGCACCTCCCTTAGCTGTCTGTGATGAGGCCTCCAGCTCTGATTTCACAGACATCCCCCTCAGCATGTCTGATGTTCCTCTTCAGGAACCTAAAGAGGAACATCGGGACCCCGTTCGAACCTCTGAGGCCACAGCCGAGCCATCACAACTGGTTGCTGAGAAACAACAGACTTCCACAGCACAGACCATATGTGCATCAGAGTTAAGTGAGAATCTGCAGTCAAGTCTACATTTGTCTATGGGGCATGTGGCGGAGTCAAGCAAAGAGGAAGAGGAGCATGATGGAGTGGCAGTGCAGGAAACAATTCTTAAAGTTCCACCACAAATCACAGAGTTGGGAAAAGACACACAGTCATGGAACCTTGTTTCTAAACAGTTTGAGGTCCCAAGTGCTCCTGCATTGTACCCATCTCTCCCAACACTGGAGGAGTGTTCTGTGACTCAGTTCTACGATGAAGATGTGAAAAGCTGTGAAAAAGGACCCGCAGTGTTGGCACTTCCTGAGCAGGAGTCGTCTCCTCCGAGCTTGCAGCCTCTGGAATCCATCGCCGAGCTCTCGAGGAGCAAGCTGTATCCAGAATTACCCAAAACAGCTCCAGAGATGCAGGTGATCTCATGCAGCTTAAGATTCCATCCATATGATTACATTGTTTTCCTTTGATCCGGTTATCTGTCAACCTGCATAACTGTGCAATACAAATATCTCTGCAGGCGTTTTCACTGGAGCAGCTGAGTGTCTGGGAACCAGGTGGAGGGTTGCGAGCATGGCTGGAAGGTGTTGAGGTTTGTGCTGGCCAGTTCTGTAGTCTGGCCCGGCAGGAGAACCATGAATTGACGGAATTGTTGCAGAACTACTGGCGCTGCCGCAGACAGCTGACCCAGTCGCACACCCAGCTGCACACACAGTCCTCTGACTGTAAGAGCACACAGAATCGCCTCTGGAGCTTCAAAGATGAGCAACTCACACTTCAGGTTTCTGTTTTTTTTCAATTTCACTTTAAACAACAGAAATAAAAAGTACAGAAAGCTGAAACGAGGACTTTGTTCAACTTCTATGTTTTGTCCTGCAGGGTGTTTGTGCAGACCAGTCTAAGGTTTGTGGATACCATCGTTTCCAGCAAGCAGAGTTTAGTCAGTATGTTCTGGCTGAGCTGCGGAAACTGCTTGAGGCTTGCAGTGAGCTGCTCCATCAGAAGGTGGTGTTGCATGCATACACTACTCTGCTGTCACGCCTGCAGGTGGAATCCTACTTATATCGACTCTTAAAAGGTAAGAAATTTTTAAAAGCACCCTTGTTTCCAACTAGTAATGCCCCTTCCAAACATACCTCTTCTCACATATCCTGAGATATAAAGTTAATAATTTCGTCTTTTTTTGTTTGTTTGTTTTCAGATTGCCCTGGCAGCCAAACACAGCCTTGCTCTCTCCAACCTCTAAAAGAGGCTATCAGTGTCTTGTTTAGTTTCACACGTAGAGTCCTTGATGATGCACAGTTCCAGATAGATATCCATCTCTGGCTGGAGAGACTGGTAAACACAAAAATGTTCAACTTTATGTTCCACTCGTTTGAATTATGGATTATATGTGCTGACTTGTCATGTATTCCTGGTCTGTTCTCCACAAGGTTGCTGTGTTGTTGCATGTCGGAGGGTCAGGGGAGCAACTGTATCTCCTGTGCCATCTTTTATGCTGTTCTGCTGGGATGGGAAAGTGGGCTGCACCCTTCCTTCAGGTAAATTAGGGATGCACATGTTTCAGTTTTAATTGTCATGTATGTGTTTGTACATGCAGTTGATTAGAGTTTTCTTTGTATTATCTGTGCTAGATTCAAGTTTGGGGGAACACCTCTGGAGTGCAAAATTTTATGCAAGCACTAGCAATCTTAATGTCACCTGCCAGGTAAATACAGACCCTCTATAAGCAGCTCTTATCCACTGACTGTGAATGGTACACTTCAAACATTTTCCTTTTAATGTCCACAAGAATCCAGTCCATCTTTTGAGGCTCTACCATTATAATCTATGACTCCTCTGTTTTCACTCAGACACCGTGCAGAGTTTCTGGGTCATATGAAGCCATGTGAGAGCCAGAGTTCAACATCTTCTGGACCTGAATCTGGAAACTGGACCCTCGTTGATGAAGGTGGAGAGGAGGTAAGTGCAGGGAGGCACTTGTTAGAAAGGAAAGACAAACCAGTAGACTGAAGACTGCAGCTATTAATAAGTAGAAGCATTTCCGGTGTACTTTTATTCTCTTGTTCTTCAGACTGATTGTGTGGAAGCATGTTACATAATTGTCTTTATAAGTACAGTGTCTCTTGTTCTTGTTCTTCACCAGTTATGATGCAGTTGAATCTATAGTCTACTTGTCATTTCATTAAAAGTGTTGTCACTGCGGGGGTGTAGAAAAGTAGATGGTGTCTTAAAACAGAATGTTCTAATGCTCTGAGTCACATCTAAAACACTTTTGACCATTTTAATGTCAGTCTGCCTACTTTAAACCATGACTGCTGCCAGTACTGATGTGTTATCTGGGAACAGCTTTGTCTTAAAAATCTATGATTCATTTCATTTGGCAAAACATGTAATTTCTTATTTTTTAATTCACACCTGTTATTATGTGTTTTCAGCGGCGTTGGTTCGTCTCTGTCTGTTAGCAACATAACTAAAAAAAACAATGGACAGATTTTGATCAGATTTTCAGGAAATCCCAGAAATGGCGTAAGGAACAAGTGATTAGATTTGGGGGGTGATCTGGATCACTGCCTGGATCCAGGATTGAGGAGATAGGGATAGTTTTGCCATTAGCGCTTCTAACTCAAAAATAATGTACGCAATCATTGGCAAAATAAATTACAATGTCTGCACTCTCTTGAGTGCTTCTAGTTAATTGTTGAATTTATAACCGCAATACTCTGTTGTTCTATGTGTTCAGGATGAGGACCCAGAGAGCAGCTGGTTGTTGCTTTGTGAGGAGGATCTCATCTCCCTGCTGACCCAGTTCCCATTCCAGCAGCTCTACTCACACATGCTAGGGATGAGCAAGCAGGGTAAGAGAGTTTTTCCTGTCTGCCCTGTGTTTGTATCGCTCATTAAATGGGCTGACGGACCGCTCTGTTTCCAGGTGTGTATGAGCCCCAGGCCTGCTCCAGTCAGAAGATGATGCGCATGTTTGCTTTTGCTTCTTCACTCATTGAAATTCTCGCCCTTGGCCTGCAAACTTATAACAGAGCGCGATACAGACAGCTGGTCAAACGAATAGGACACATCATACGGTCAGTGCACGAGTGAAATGAGCAAAAATCCACTTCACATGTTGAGTTTTCTTATGGTGGATTATAAAATACATCAAATGAAGTGTTAATCTCTTCTTTCTTCACTCAGAATGACAGTGTGCTATGTCAGCGATCACTGGGCCCAGTATGTAAGTGTATCTGATGGTGGTGGATCCAGCTCTCATGTACACTCTCTGTCTCTGGAGAAACTGCAGGTGGAATATGATCATCTCTTCCTCAGAGCTGTTTTACATGTTCTCAGAAACAAAAGGTGAAAGATTTGCTACAAGTTTCCAACTTGAAACAATTTAGTTTCCAGACTTTACTTCTTTTTTTCCTAATTGACTGTGTTTCCCCTCTCAGGTTGGGCATTTGGTTGTTTATGTCTGAGATGCCATACGGGACTTTGTCCAGCTCTATGCTGTGGAAGGTCCTTTATGTTATGCAATGTGCAGAGACAGCAGGACTAGAATCACTCAGCAATTCTAGTGACACACAATCCTGCGTTCAGACTCTCAGAGGTATCATTATACACACCTCATACATTGTGTAAATGCTTCAATAAAGTTTTGTAGTTTCTTTTTCTCACACCTAACGTCTAATGTTTTTGGCATCTTTGCTGCGTTTGGATTTTAAAGTTAGGCATAAGTGTGTCACCATGATATTCCTCTTAGTCTAGAGTTGTCAGCACAGTTTATTTTTCTCTGTGTGTTCTAGACCCAAAGCATCAGGAGAGATTTGAGCAATGGCTGTGTGAGGTGAACAGTTCTGATGGCATTTCCCTCCTCACTGCACTGGCTCACATGGCAACACCTACTCAGCATTCTGACCCGGCGTTCATCACCACCATAACCCTGCTGATTTATCAAGTATGAGAAAGAGATAAGAAAAGTAGAGACATTTAGAAGTCAAACAAATTTGATTTAGTCTGTGTATAGTATTGAAATTTAGAACAGAATTGCAATAAAAGAGGAAAAAACTGATTGAGCTTTATAAATTTGTTTATATTATATGAATGATGGTGTTAATTGCCCATACTTACCATGCTATGTATGAAATACACATACAAAATGAATTTGGTTATCTACTCTCCGACGTAATGAGAACACGATGCTTTGTTCTAGTTGACTGGAGTACAGTTTGTAATTACATAAGATTTTTTTTTGCAAAAAGTATGAGCTGCATAAACCTGGTTAAAGATCACATTCTGAGCCGCCTTCTTTTTTTCACTTTCATCAATTTTCCACAGGTGTCTTATGTTAGTGTGTCTACCAGAGAAACTTACTCTAAGGTAGGGAGGGAGTTGCTGGCCGCCATAGCTTCAGCTCATCCCTATGTTGTCTCCGTGCTCCTGGAGCGACTGAGAGAGACCATACAGACTGTAGGAATGGTTAGTACCATTATTTTAAAACTGCAAGTAGTGTAAACATTTGGATTGTGTAATTTGGCAGATGTCAAACTCAAGAGTGTTTGTTTTATGTTTGTTAGGTGGCACTGTACTTGTGTAAAGAGCTGCCTCTGAGTCTGTGGCGGCCACGGACGGACGAAATATGTGTGATTGGAGCCTGGCTGCTCCAGCACCCCCTGTCTGCAGTGGAGAACCGGTTGGCCTGTGTTATCCTGGAGGGCCTGAACTGGGATTATGCACAGGTAATGATGAATGCATTGAAAACCTTTTCAGACTTATCACTGTTATGAGTTTGCAGACAATTTACCCTATTTTGTTTTGCAGGATGGCTCTTTGGCCCTGTCATCATTTCTCCACAGTGAGGTGGCTTTGCTGGTGGCTGAAGCGTATCAGAAGTACCTTACAGACAAACCGTATAGTGGCCTCATATCAGAGGGAATCAAACAGGTCACACATTCCCACTTTTCTTCAAGACATTCCACATTCTATCCTGCAAACCACTGATACTGATTATCACTTTGCATAGTTTTTCATCTTTTTTTTTTCTTATTTTCTATCTTTAGGTGTCATATCTTGCGAGTGTCCTGCGTTTGGGTGTATCTCCTGAAGCTTCCTTTAGCCAGTGGGCATGGCAACTGTTGCTAAGGCTTAAGCTTCATGGCAATGCCCAGAATCCTAAAGGGGCCTGGGCAGTGCCTGCTTTGTCATCAAATCCTCCTCCAGAGCTCACACATGCACCTAGCATGCACTCTGTTCTTAGGGCTGTAAAAGCAGGCATCCCTATTGGATGCTACCTGTCCATTGCCATGACAACAGTGGGACATAGGTTTGTTATAACATTTACAAGCTAAATATGTATATATGCTTAATAATAATGTGTGATTTCCCTGTAAAAGTGGAATTAATTCAAATTTGTGTTTCTTTTTGGTGTTTTTTTTTTCTCGCAGCCTGGAAAACTTCTGTACTGATGGAGTTGGGTTGTTAAAAAACTTGATTCAGTCTCGCCACCTGAGAGCTGCTGTACATCTGCTGGATAACATCCTACCTCCAACCTATCCACTGAGCTTTTACCTGCTCAACAACGCTCAGTAAGCATGGCACATCCTTCACACAGCATGCAGAAGCTGGAGCTGACACCTCCCAACCTAACTCGGGTTCCTACATGTTTTGTGTCCTGCCAGGTTTGTAAGTTGTATCCAGTTGTTTCTGCAGTATGACAGCGTGTGTCCTCAAGGTGTGACGCAGCAGGTCACACATCGAGTAGCACCGCTTTTCACCGGAACCAGCTATGGAGATAATGTCCGTCTGCTGAACAGTGTCATTCAGGTACATCATCAAAACTTAGAAAAGAAAGACAAAATCCTGGATAAATACCTCTGACAAGCCCGTTTTTAAAAAGGCAGAGAACTGAGATTAGGATCTTGTGATGTTTCACACAGTCAATATTTCCCTAGTGTTATAACAAAAATGTTGAATAGGTGGCTTAAGATGATTTATCCCTCAGAGTCACATCATTGAAAGCTCACGACCTGGTCGTGTTGGAGCTGTCGCCGTGCTGGAGTTCTGGGTGGGAATTCTGACTCAGCAGAACTTGTGGTATCGAGACAAAACTGTCCTGTTCCTCATGGATCAGATCTGCTGGGCTGCCTTCACTCACCACCAGGAGGAATGTGTGCAGAAACTCCTGTACCAACAGCATAAGGTTTTTACTGGGGGGGTTGCATCATTTGCCTTTAGCAGAAACTTGGTGGGGAAGGATCCTTCGAAATTACAAGAGTAATATTTGTATCCATATTTGTTTTCATACTTCATGTAGAATGCCTTGGGTTACCATGGAGATCGTGGTCTGCTCTCCTCTTTGGTTGGCTGGATTGCTGGAAATGCCACACCATCCTTTGTAGAGGGCCCATCTCTGAGTGCGGAGGTAAGGGTCCCCACAGCACCAACAATATGTACGAGTACTGTTAATCGTTTTTGAATAGTTCTCAGTCCTTACAGGGCTGCGGTTATCTGTGCTGTCTGTAGGTCTGGTTTGCCTGGCTGGTGCTGAATATGGAGGGCATGTTTGAGGAAGAATCTCAGTTGAGACGCTGTGTTGAGCATGAGCTCCTTTCAGATTCCAACATCTCCCCAGATCAAGCCCTGAAGGTAGACGAAGCGCATACATATTATTAGCAAGTGTTTTATGCTAGTTTAGACTGAATATCAACACAATTTACGGTGCATCAGGTAGCGAGTGAGGTGAAGTATTTTTTTATTAGTTCAGAAGTATACCTCACAATGTTTTAATGAATATGGACTTTTTGAAATGTCAAATTCTAAAGATATGTTGCAGAACGTTGAGTACTTTTGTCTCCGGCAGGTTCATACTCTTCAATGTTGTATTTAGATCATTAAGAATGTTTCTGTGTCTGAGCCAGAAGGTGCACCAGAGGCTGAAGTTGCCAGTAGCCCCATCTCTGCAGCGGCTGCAGGTGTATCGCTGGGCATGTCAGGCCATAGCAACACCACCTGACCACCCCCTTCTTCCCCTCATCTGGCAGAAGTTTCTGCAGCTCTATCTCAGACAGCCAGGACCTGAGTATGGGTAAGATGCATGCTCATTAATATACTTAGCCACAGAAATCAGAAAAATGGAAATATTCCAATATCTGTCTGTGTGTTGCCGAACAGACTCGTTGCAGCAGGTTGTATCGGCCGAAGGTTCTTCCAGGCTTCTTCTCAGGCCACTTTACTTAAAGATTTGAGGCAGAGAATACAAGAAGTATCTGACTTCCACCATGCTGCTAGCCAGGCACTCAGGGTGCCTCCACTGCATACGCCCTCATCAGATACCCAGGGTGATGAAAGCCCCAATAATACCAGGCCACCTTACCTCACCTCTCCTCAGCTCCACACAGAGCTGGTCAGGTAGGTCACTAATGCTGAATGAGTCCACTGAAAAACATTTCTTCCTGTTGTTTGAAAGGTATGTTTACTGGTTCCAAGTTTTCCGCTGATTGTTTTCCTGCAGGTTGTTTGGTGTGTTCGCTTTGTGGTTGGATGATGAGACTCTTCAGAAACAGGAAGTGTACCTTCCATCTCTTCCTCCAGAGTATGAACCTCACCGGCTGGCACAGGTCATGCAGCGGCAACAAGTCAGTTTGTCTTTGTTTTTAGATGTTTGTGTGTGTTTGTATCAAATAAAAAAAAAAAACTAAATACAGGATATTTGTAATGGAGTGTCATTCAAATTTGTGGAGTATTTTGAGACATTTATCACATATTTTGCTGTCATGTTGTGTTGAAGGAGCTGTGGCTGGAGTATGTGGATCGGGAGCGTCTGCAGTATGATGAGATGGAGGTTTTATCTCTGTGGGAGAAGGTGCAGAGTGAGCCAACATTTCTGCAGACCCAGAACCTGGGATTCACTGACTACACTAGCCTCCCCAATGGTACATGAATGAAATGTTGAGAAAACAACTCTGTTCAAGGTCAAACAACAAATAGGAATGCAGATTGAAAAACACTTTTATTTCTTGTTGCACCATTTCAGCCAGTCAACATGACTGTCTAAAGTTATTTTAAATAGTTTTTTATGTTTGTCATTAACCACAAAAAAAAAAAACCCTCTGAGGAAATGTGTTTAATGCTGTTTTCTGTTAATCTACATTCAGCAAGAGAGCGTATCCTGTCCAATCTTGAGAAGCATCCGATTCCCCAGCCCGCTCCTGAGCTGCAGCAGCACAAGGCTCCTGTGGCTGAAGTTCCCACCACCTGTCTCGTTGACTCTAAAGCTGCCACTGAGCTGCTAAATCATGATCTCAGCATTTTGCAAGAGCAAGCCAGGTATATGAAGATCAAAGAACTTCCAGACATGTACAGGAACCCACATTCCATTTCTAAAATAGTTCTTCTTGTTAGGATTGCAGTCGCACGTGAAGCCCAGCAGGTGGCAATGGAACAGGAGCTACTGGAGAGCCTTCCTTTGCTCTTCAAAAACAGACCAGAACAAGTCAGCATGGCCCTGGAGTGTAAAGGAAAGGGAGGACAGCCATGCCAAGGGCCCGCAAACATCACAGTCACGGTAGAACCATTCACACTGCATCCAGCAACATTTTAGCAAATCATTTTTGCCACGATTTGTTAATCATCGTATGTCTGGGCAACTGTGTAGTGTGAGCGTGTCCAGAGACAGGAGGCAGTGCAAAACCAGATAACATCGCTGCGCAGGGATATCAAGAAGCTTCAAACTGATGCTATGGCACCTCCACCTCAAAGCCTGGCCCAGGCTGCTGTCCACACTGAGAACTTCATCACGTCAGTACAAACAGATCTTTCATATCCACACAGAGGGGTCATGATGCATATTGCAGTTAGTATAATGCTTAAAATACATTTGAAAAAGCTCTTGCGTGTGTTGTGTTTTATGTGCTCAGGGCTCTTGTGAATATGTACAAAGCTCAGAAATCTCTGGCGGTGCAGCAAGTTGGTGTGTCAGCCTTTCATCGGGTGGTCTCTTTTGTGTGTGAGGACATGCTGCGACATCCCCCAACGCGCCAGTTTCTCTCATCGTGTGTGGAGATACTAGGACAGGTGCGCACACACCTCCCACAGAGACATTCTCACTCACTGTCAGTAGACCAGCAGGATTTCTATACAGTCATGCACACAATTATTCATACCCTTCCATTGCAAATGGAAAAAAATACAGCTGTCCCTGAAATAAGCTGAAATTGACAAAAGTAAAAATGAATAAGAATTTAATGAAAATCATGACATTGTTTCTGAATTATGGTTCAATAGAAATATTTAAAAAAAATATCAGAAACTAATATATGTTACATCACTCATAAGCTAATATTTAGTTGAACAATCCTTTGAGGCGATCACTGCAATCAGGTGTTTTCTGTAACTCTCAGTCAGACTTCTGCACCTGTATACAGGTATTTTGGCCACTGCTCATCAGCAACGTGCTCTCATTGGTCCAGGACTGTATTGTTTGTTTGTTTGTTTTTTATTATTTTTCAACACAATTAAATTAGAAAATAATGTAGTATTTCATTAAAGTATAATTTCGCAAATTTATCTTTTATTATTACTTATTTCAGTCTCCAGTTATTTGAATTACTATCAAGAATTTTGTCTTTTCTTTAATGAGAGGGTATGAATAATTTTGTGCACGACTGTATATAACTCCAAATCCACCCTGGCAGCATGAGAGTTTCTAAGTAGCTTCAACCAACCAGATTGCCAATGATTGACCGTAATAAACTGAAAATGCTGAAAAAGTCTTTATTGCATTAATAAATATCAAACAGGGCCAGCCCATCACATATAAGTCCCAGTCTGCATACCGTGACTCCTACAGCACAGCAGCTGAAAGCCTCTATTTATATTTTGGGTCCAGGTGTTTATCCAGGGAAATGCAAAGGAGTGTGGTCTTGTCCTGAAGACAATCCTGGAGGAGAGGCGTCTTTGTCCTCTCATTTCCCCGTTCTTCACACCCAACGCAGCACCTGACCAGCTCGTCTTCCTCTACCAAGATGTGGTGACATCCCTTCACCTGGACAGCGCTGATGTCATCTTCATGCTTCTCACTAAGGTTAGTCCACAATAAAAAAAAATGCATCGAAGAAGCACAATAATTAATACTGCATCCCCTGAGTTGCAGGAGTCACTTGTGTATTTTGCTTTGTAGTTTGATTTGTCCCAGTGGCTGAACGAAGCCAATCCTGTATTTTCGGAGAGAACTCGTTTGCTGGAGTTGGTACATGGAGCTCTGTGTGTCTGCGGCCGAGACCCCGAGCGTGAACTTCTTATGCCTTTTCATCTTTTCACCAAACACTGGACCTGGCTTTTACGGCACCATTTTCCAGACCACTACAGTGATTGCTTACGCCTGCTCATGACCAGTAAGTTAGTCTGTCATCATCTATTCATTCATATCAGCAAATGGCTGCCTTTTACACCAGAATAAAACACACATTCATCTTTTTGAACAAACACCTCTTCATTATCTACCAGCGAATATTAAACAGATTTAATATACAGGACTAAAGTTAGTTGAATCATTCACTCATTCATTCAGTCAGACCTAAATTAAAGCATGTCTGTTGAGTGATTCATCAAAATGAGGTGATTTCAACAGGAGACATGATTTATTTCTAGCATTAAATATATACAGTTCAGGTTTTTGTTGTGCAACTTCAACAGAAACAATATTTCACTCATCAGGTTCATCAAACCAGTTGCTGAGTCCAGAGTGCTGGAAAGTGACCCTGCGAGTTCTGGGCTGCTTACCTCCTTCCCGCAGCTCCAAGAGCAAAGCTGAACAATCCCTCAGCAACGCTGTCGGACCCCCAGCCTCTCCTTACAGATCCCCCATCAGCCTCTCTCCGCAGCAGGTAACTGATGTTGGTGTTAATTCAGGGCTCCCTGCTTAATAATAGTTTCGTTGTTATTAAATGACTTCCCCTTTAATACAGCAATATTGGTATCTGTTATTGTTTGCTAACAGGTGGGTGAGACTGTTGACTGGCTGAGTGATTTCTTTTTGCGAAGTCGTCTCAGTAAGCAAGACATCCGGAGCTTTGGCCTCTACTCTGCCTGGACTCCCTACATCAATGACGTTGTTTCTTTCTGGGAACATTTGATTGGTTGCCTGATAAATGTGCAGCTCAGCAGCTGCGCCAGAGAACCAGTGGGCAGCAGCAAAATAATGAAAGGTAACGCTACACTGCCAGATTACAGTGAGGAAAAGACATTTAATTATTAGTTAAAGGGGCAAAAACCTAAATCATTTCACCACAAGGTTTGCTGTTGTGCACCACCTGTAGACCAAAACAAAGTGTGTCATGAGCCACGCCTCCCTCCACCTCTGCTCCCCACCTCGTCTGTGACCGAATGTGCAGAGTGTAAACAGACTGAGCCAAAACAATTTCACCATTTTGTGGAAAAAACCCACGTAACTTATAATGTTTATGTTGTTACTTGCATGTCCAGGAGAAGAGCAGCTAGATACCAGTCTCATGATATCCTCTTTATCTCTCGCAGTGCTCTCCAATTTGGAAATGCAAGGCCAATGTAAATTTCCTTAATGTCTTTTTTATTTATCACGCAACTTCTTCACCAACGACCGTTGGTTTTTTAGAAGTAATATCGGATCCTGGTCGTCTTCAGGTAACAAATTGTTCTGCTGTCCGCCGTTTCATTTTTTCTGCTCTGCGCCTTTTATAAGGAGGGAGGACGGAGGGGGGCGGCGATTCACATGAATGTACATGAACGCATGTACATGACCAGCTGGTAAATATGAGGCTGGAGATCAACAGAGAGACAGTGTGTGTCGTCATCCTATATTCCAGATTAAATTAAATTCTTCACATATCCATTTTTGAATTCCTTCAATGTAGAAAAATGGATCAATTCCCGCTTTTTGCCCCTTTTTAAGTTTGACATTTGATTTAATGCAAATCCTTGAGTATCTGTCAAAATGAAAGAAAAACGTATCTTTCCCTCTCAGCTCTGCAGGACCTACACAGCAAGCTTGTGAAGTTATTTAAGCCATGGATCTTTCCTGTGGATACTGGTGATGGCGGGTAAGTGTAACATAACCGCTGCTTTCATATGTTAGTTTTTTGTTGTTGTTTTTTGGGCTCTAGTGGCGTTTATTTGAGAGTAGCTCGACAGAAAAAGGGGGTCAGAGGGAGCGGAGAATGATATGAAGCAGAGGGCCCCTGGACTGGACTGCACCAAGGAGCCGTAGCCACTGTATATTGGGCACACAGCTTACAGTGCCGTAGTTTTTGAAATGAAATGAAAAATACTTTATTTATCCCTCTTACAGGGAAATTATTGAATTATTATTTTTGTCTTACTTAGTCTTTGAAACTCTGCATTGCACAAAGAACACCATACTGTTTGGAGAGAAAACAGTCTAAAATAGTTTTTATTTTTATTTTTTAAAGATAAAAACATCACCATAATCTGTGTCTTTTTGTCTCAGGAACATCAAGTGTTACCCCTGGCTGGAGACAGATGCGAGTGCAGCAGGATGCCTGGTTGGTCTGTATGCTCAACTTACTGACACACTTCATCACAAATTCAGAGGTAAGTTTTCAGTTGTGTTTGAACTAACCAATACCAACAATATAACAATATAAGTTAAACATTAACTATCCAACGGTGGACGTATAGCTCACCTCTTCATAACAAAACTGTAAAAACAACACTTTTTTTTAAATTTCATTTAAGTTTTATTTAATTTTTTTCGGGCTGCATGGTGGTGTGGTGTTTAGCACCGCAACATCCCAGCTAGAAAGTCGCTGGTTCGAGCCTCGGGCGGAGTTTGAGCCAGAGGGGGTTGCTGGCTCGAGCTGGGGAGGGGTTCGAAATAGTGGCCTTTCTGTGTGGAGTTTGCATGTTCTCCCCGTGTATGCGTGGGTATGCCGGGTACTCCGGCTTCCTCTCGCTGTCCAAAGACATTCATGATAGGTTAATTGGTCACTCTAAATTCTCCCTAGGAGTGAGTGTGTGTGTCTGAATAGTTGTCTGGCTCTCTGTGTTGTCCCTGCGATGGACTGGCGACCTGTCCAGGGTGTACCCTGCCTCTCACCTGATAATTGCTGGGATAGGCTCCAGACCCTGAATTGGATTAAGCGGTACAGAAAATGGATGGATGGATTGTTTTTTTGTTTTTTTTACAGTTTCACCAATTTCGGGTTTTAATTGAGTGGCTTTAATTCGAGTATGGATATGAATCCAGTTTTTCCATCTTTAACTTTGCATGCATCTTTATATTACAGATCGTCTGCTGCCCGGTCAGAGAGGAGCTCTGTGGCTGTGTATGATGCAATACTGTGAGAGCTGCACCTCTCCTCGCACACCTGAGTACCTGCTGTACCTGTACCACACGCACCTCCGCAGCCTGCCCTGGAGACACCTGCACCCTGACACTCAGCTCATGGAGCAGCTTTTCAAAGTGAGATACTTTGCCCTCTGACCCTTGTTACCCACTGACCTGGACATGCATGACCCAATGGAGATTGTTAATCTGAGACCTTGGCCCAGCTTCTATTATTAGTCTGAGTTCTGATAATTTTTGTCCTGTCGTGCTGTCCTTGGAGGAGAGAATAGAGTTTCACTATTAGTGATAAAAGAATGAGACATGATTTTCACACATGGATTGGCCTACACAGAGTCCAGACCTTAACCTCATTGAGAATCTTTGGCATGTGCTCGAGAAGGCTTTGCGCAGTGGTTGTACTCTCCCATCATCAATACTAGACCTTGGTGTAAAAAATGAATGCAACACTGGATGGAAATACATTTTGGAGAACAATGCCGCAGTGAATGCATGCTGTTATCAAAGCCAAAGGCAGTCCAACAAAATATTAGTATGTGACTTTTATTTTTTTGGTGACAACTTTTTTTGGGGGGGGGCAGCCAGTGTATCATTTTGTGCCTTTCCATTCCTGCAGGTAGAGAGAGGAAGCCCCAAGAGCTGCTTCCTCTTTATTGGAGAGCTGTTATGTGAAGTCAACTGGGTCAGTGTCTTAAGTGACCATTTGCAAACACCTCCCAGCTCTACAACATATCCAACTCTACCAGACGTGGGTGTACAGAAGGAGACACAGACCATGCTGGTTTATCTGCTTTACATGCTTGTTTTCCTGGCAAAAGAGGAACAACTTCTGGGTCAACAGGTGAGTTAAGATTACTTTGGAGTCACAACAAGGTCTGAACTCTTGTCACTTCATTCATTCACTTCTTATGTGTGTTTCTTTCCTTTTTTCTAAACCTCCAGGACTCGCCTCTGCTCAGTTTGCTGGTTCAGTCCACCTCTCTGCCCTGGCATCAACTGGACATGTCTTCATACCAGAGCATTCTGGGATATGTTAGCACCCACTATCCTCCATCTGCACTGCTTAGTACTGATTCTGCTCCTCAGCTGCTGTTGAAATTACTCCGTAGTGCTGCAGGGCTCCACCCTCGCCCCAATGAAGCTCCACACCAGGTGTGACGGTGCAGTTTTGTTTGTTGTATTAATTCAGACATTTTCATTTAAATATCTGAATTGATAAAGTCCTGTAAAGTCTGTGTCACAGCAAATGGACTTTGAGTCAAATGTGTATAGTTAGTTTGGAAACACTTCAAATAAATGTAGAAAGTGATGGGTTTTTTAGAAACTGGAATGTACTTGGCCACTTACAGTGAATATTTTATAATGAAACAGCAGCTCTATATTCTCAAATATGACAGCTGTTTAGCAACGACTACATTTCATATGAGAGAATAAAATAATTGAATCTCTTATCTGTATCCGTTTTGCCCCAGGCAGGCACATCTTGTGTGAAAGTGGGAGGCTTCAACTATCCACACTAAATTTAGACTCCTTTTCTTTTTTTTGCCAACCATGTATCTCTTCGTCAAATTATTATTAAATATCACAGATCTTTTAGCTATGTAGTATGAATGAAAATTGTTTACACAAAAATTGATTTATTCCTCCAAACTAAACTGTATACAGAACAGCATTGAGGTCAATGTTTCCTCTTGACATTGCAGATAAATTGTGCATAAAAGGCAAGGAAATTAGATTATTTTACCATAAAACTTACTGTAAATGTTGAATTTCAATATTCTCAGTTGGTAAAGTTGATACATTTGACTTCACACTTTCTTTTTTAGTAAAGTTTGGCACCTTTCATCTTTGGAGAAATTCTTACCAAAAAAAAAAAAAACTCATCACTTAGAATGAATAAATGATATACAATACTACTGCTGTTACTTAAAAGTACTTAAGACTCTTAATTGTAAATTCGTGGTTTAGAAGGGTTGATTTCAATCTTGTTCATGACACATCCAACTATAATGTCTTCATGAATGAATCTGTAATTTTTTTTCATAGTATCAACTTATTAACCTTCTTCTCTCAGGAGGAGACACTCAAAGCCGGAGCCTACTTGCGCTGGTGTGTGCAGTCGCTGGTGACATTAGAACAAGGAGGAAGCATCAACCTGAGCAGCCTTGAGGCTCAGTTGGAGGCCCTTCTGGAGGGCGTCGTCACATTTAACCCACCAGGTGCTTTGCCTTTTAATGGGCTTCCTCATCTTCATCAACCACCTACAATAAAATCTTTGATCACCTCAGTTATACGGCTTCCTTTTTTATTTCCCCGCAGAAGTGGATTTGGAGCAGAGGCACATGGCCTTCTGTAGTCTCTTCAGTGACACGCTGACTCTGCTCAATGGAGTAGGCGTTTCAACAGGTGAGGCGCTCGCTGCTCGCGTCATATCCTGGCTGGACAGGAAGGGAAGGGGCTGTCCCATTCTGCCTCTTCTCACTGCCTGCTCCCGTTGCCTTGCATCAGTGCGGCATATGACACATATCATGGAGGCATGCATATCGGCATACTTTAACCATGGTAAGCAATGTTTTCCAATCTGCGCTGTACTTAAACTTCTACTGACACATACATTAGCAATATTATGATTTCTTGTGTTTTTCCCTGTCTGTGTTCACTTAAGCTGAGGAGGAGTCTGTAGGTTGGGGTCCTGTGTTGGCGTCTCTGCAGGTGCCTGAGCTCACAGTGGATGACTTCCTCTCCGAGAGCCAATCAGGAGGCAGCTTCCTGACGCTTTATGCCTTCATCTTGCAGCGCCTCAACTCTGAATACACAGCAGCCAATGAAAAGAGGACACTTGCTCTCATTAACACATGGACTATGCAGGTCTTTCCCAGGTTTGGACCTTGCTCATCTTTTTCTGTTTAAGTGATCTGTTAGATGCAGACTTCTTTTGCATATGAATGTGGAGGTTTTTATTTGTGTCCAGCGGCCCAGGTGATGAAGCCAAACTATTCCTTTGGTGGCACAAAGCACTGAATCTCTCTGTGGAGCAGCTGCAGCCACAGGCAGGCCAGAACGAGGTGTCAGGAGTCGTCATGGGGCTGATGAGGTTGCAAACCAGGCTGCTTCAGCTTGGAGAAGAAAGATTAAACTCTGGGCTGCTGGGAGCTATAGGCCTTGGGAAGAGATCTCCTGTTTCTAATAGGTAAGTTCACCTGCATTTAATAACACATCAGAACACCTGTGTCCCAAATTTGCCACTTTTGATAAACTAGCTGTTTATGCATTAACATCTAGGTTTAGGGTGGTGGTTCGCAGCCTGGCAGCATTCCTGTGCATCCAAGTGCCCTCAGAGACTGAGATTAGACTCCAACCAACCACTGACATACAGCTCTCTGCGAAAGCACAACAAGTATGATTTCTTTTTAAATAGAAGAAAAAAGTCTGTTTTCATTTTGTAATCTGAAATTATTTCCTGAAATTAACTTGGATTTTTTTTTTCTCCCCTTTGTGAGTGCAGACGTTGGGGATGCTGGAGGCCATGCCCACCAATAAGCACTATGCTGACTTTGAGGACTCTGTGAATAAGGCAGTCCAGTTCATCCAATACCCAGGACACTGTCTCAAAGATGGACCCCGACTGCTGGCTCTTCTAGTCAACTTTCTATACCCGGACATCCGATACCTTCATGTGATTCGTTAGCCTCGATTTAATCTGGCATATGCTGAAGATTTGGAGGACGTTGCACTCCTGTGGCAAATAGAGGCAGTAAACACCTGCTCTGCACAGACGTAATCTTATTGGAGCACAAGATTTTCAAGTCTTGACACAAGTACTGAATCGCCTTTGTTATTCCATCAATGAGGGCTCTGCATTAGAGAAACTGGCATTGTGAAAAATACCATTTTGCCTGGTGATGGATCATGAAACCAGTCAGAAGTCCAAGCAATCTTTTATGCTAATCTCTGACCGTTTTTTGCACTTTATTTTCTTCTATTATGTTTTTGCCTTGTTGCTTTTTAAATACCTTGCCTGATGATTTTCAACATGTTTAAATCACAATTTGGAAGAATGATGCGTATATTTATTGAAGCAGAATATGTGAATCAGAATTAATCACTAAGCTTTTGGTGAGAGCTTCACATCTGCATGTGGAATCTAGCAGAAAGATTATTTGGAGGAAGCTGAAGGACAGATCTAATAGACCTACAAGTTCAGTAGTACTTTCTCAAAGTGGGGGGGAATGCCAAGACAGCTGGTGGACAGTGTTAATTGCCTGATACAACTCGCTTTGCATCAAGCTACAATCAGCTTTGTCTCAATTCTTGCTACTATACACATACAGCAATTGTGTTTAGTAACAACATTTGCAAGTGTTATTTTTGTTAAGCCAAAAGTGCTCTCCTTGTTTCTGCCAAAGAAATGTTATTTTTTTTCAGCTCCGCTACTTATTTAAACCATCAGGACCATGAGCTCTGGTTGTTTTATCTGACTCTGTAATGTCCAAAACCTGCAGTGTGAAAAGCACACACACAAAGTACACAGCGTGCCACACCACTTGGCTTCCTTATAAAGTAGTATGTGCAGTGTGATTTAGATGGCTAATGTGGCTGGTATTCCTCAGCAGTAATGCTGTTGAAGCTTGTGTGTAACTAGACTTTTATACACCAGTTTAAGGATAAACGCAGATTTAAGCCTGGACCCATTGTACATCCTAGACACCGTCATCAGTTCACCACTTCTGTTACTCTGTGCCATCTCAATAACAGCTGAACTGCACTTCAGCAGCCTGGAGGTTGCCTTATTGTTGGTGTTATGTGGCGGCTGTTAATAACAAAAGCATTTCTTCTTTTTTTTATGAGTCACTCATCAGGAATGGGTCTTTAGGCTGTTTCAGGGGGGGAGCTACAGAGCCAAGTCAATAAAGTGGACTGAATGTTTCAACACTGGTATTTATCTCTTTAATGCTGTGTTTTTGAACCATCTGCATATAAGCATCCTCTGAGACTGATCTAAACTCCCAGGACAAGTCACGTGGATACACATCTAAGTGAGGCACTGAACTGAGTTGAAAGGAGCCAGTTAGGCAATTGAAGACAACAGCTAGAGGGACATTCTGTGCAGCCTTAAAAACAAAACAATCTGGTCTTATAATCTGTTTTTCTCTCCATTATGTTGCAGCTGGTTAGACTGACATCAGTTTCCTTATCTGAGAGACTTGTTCTGACAAGTATTATTGTTGAGTAAATTGATTGACATCCACAGCCTGTTGTTGCAAAAGTAATGAAGATGCACCCGTCTCAAAAAAAATGAGCTTTGGCAAAGTGCTCAGAAGGTTTTTTTTTAATTAATGTGCTTTTCTCTGCATATTTACATTCAACATCCACATTTGACACACACGTCTGCCAGGGAGAAACCTCTCCTCAGGCAACAGTAGTCTCTATGGTTACAGGACGGGTAAAAGTGAGAAATAAGGTGGAAAGGCTGGGGTAATCTGAGGTTGTGAGACAGAAAGAGGAGAGTTGGTGGGAGATGCTCACAGACTCTGTGCTGCCTCCTCCTCGCTCTCAAAAATGGCCCATGTGTGTTCTGTGAACCTTTCTCCTACTGCCACTTGCCTTTTTTTATCAGCTTTCTCTCAATTTGGGTGGTGAAGTATTCTAAAGTACGCTGCATCCATGTAACAGAATGCTCTTTTAGATATCAGCCTTACAGGAAGACTTATCCAATGTGTGCACACTGCATACATATGCACGTGCTCGGAGGACCCATTGCTGAGACTATGCCTGGCAGACACATCAATGTCTGGCAGATTCCTGTGTCACCATGGAAACCCAGCATCAAGTCAGGAATAGCTGTTCCCAGACTGTTTCATTGCACACTCAGCATCAGAGCCACACATGGATGAGCTCGCATCAGTCACTGCTGGCAGGAAACAGACATGAAACAAACACCTGCAGAGGTGTGATCTCATTCTCTGAAAGACGACCAGTTATGTAAGAACTTGTTATATAGACAGGAGATTTCAGACCTCACATTAGCCAGGTGGTTTGTTCATTGCATCTCAGGATGTATCAGTGTCTATCACAGGCTGAGCTGAGGCTCCTGTATGAATAAAAGGTCCACTGCTAACCAGCTGCTTTTCTGTGACAGCTGCTGACCCCTGAAGTCCCTCCCTGCTGCCAAAACACAGACACTTAAACTGGACACAGGAATTTATCTTAACATTCTTCTGCGCAACTACAGATACACAACACAGCAACTTCTCTACGTGCTCACATTATTTTGGATGCTAATTTTGTGTGAGAACAGGGGTGTGCAATATGTTTGTGCGTGTCAGACAGACTCCTCCATTGTGACACCCACTTTCCTCACACCTCCTCGCCAGTCCGGTGACTCAAACTTAAATGAGTCTTCATTTCTCTCTTATTCTCCCTCTGCCAATGGCCAATCAGAGCAGAAGCACTTCACCCTGCTGAGTGTACCTTCCTGTGCACTTAACAGAAAAAGTCATTAATAATGACTCAGACCTTCAACAGTGGGGATGATTTTCTGAAAACTATAGGACGCTTGTTGATCTGCTCTGAGCTGAAAACAGTGATGAAGTCACAAGGTAGATTTGTTCCATAGGATGAACTGTTTTAGTTTGTTTTAAACACCAAATGTCTAAATTGTGAAACATAAATGGTTGGGAGAGGTCCTGCTGAGAGTGTTAGACTAAGGTCTCATTTTTAGCTAAATTTAGTGGCAGAGAAAGACTGGATTGACAGTAATCAAAGACCTCAAACCCCCAGGGGGGCCAGTAGATCCATACTTATGAGTCAGCTGCCTTGGAATATTTCCAACAGTTGTTGGAAAAAGTATTTGCATTGCTTACTTAACCAAAAGTACAAAAAACTTAGGCAAAAGTATAACCATGCTGGAGGTTTCTTCCTGTTAAAAGGCAATTATCGTTCTTCTCCCACACGCTGCCTCATTCGTGCTTAGGATGAGAGAGTGAATCAAACTATGTAAGGCATCTTGGCTTTAGTTTAAGTGAGGTCTAGTTTTAAGCTAAGGGCAGTAAACCAAAGTTAATGTTAGAGGCATGAGAGCGAGATGTGAAGGGGCTGTGTGAGTTTTTATTCAAGTTATCCAGGCTGGGTTCATTTGGTGGTTTGGTGCTGGAATTGTAGGATGTGAATCCATGTTTTGTCTCTATAAAGATAAATTTGGGTGTGTGTGGACACATATATGACTCAGCAGTGTTTATACCAACTCAATCCAAGCACGACCCACACTTTTTTTTCTTAAATCAGGCTATGGAGAATCTCCCAACATGACTCTCTCTCTCTCTGCAGAGTGAAGAGCCTCACACCTCCTCTGACCTGCCTGATGTGTGGACTGAGCAATCTTGTGGGAGTAGGCCTACAAAGTTTAAACAATGCCACATATTTCAGTTCCCCTTAGTTCTTAATGTGTGTATGTGAGCAGATCTTGAACAAAGAGCCCTGCTTGCTACTGGCTGGCTGGCTGGCTGAGGGGACTGGGTTGGGTCTGCTCAACAGTCCAGGCTGCGATTTTCAGGCACCGAGCCAGGAACGGACGCAGCAGCAGAAGCAGGCTCGGTAAGGAAATGTTTCAGGATCTATGCTGTACAGATTTGTTTCATAAAAGTTGGTGCAGATCTTCAAGTGCAGAAGTCGAACAAGGGAATATCGATCACAGACTGAAACTATGATCCAAACCATCTCTAGAATAATGCTTAAATTCATGGTATTGACAGTCCAGTTTTGCTCTCAGACCGGAGCAGTAGCAGTGATATAGATTCGGATAGGTTTGTGGCTGGCTCTATGGGCACTATGTCCGAGGTTTTCCAGTGAAACGTCAGACGGACTTGTGTTTGATCAGAGGTTATTTCAGAGCCAGTGATCCTCCTGACGTCCTGACGTCAGTTTATAAGGACCCAGCAGTGCCGGAGAGGCAGGCAGATAGCAGGGCTGAAAGGAAGGAAGAACCAGAGAACAGGCAGGAGGAAAAGACAGAAAAGCTGGACCATGTTGATCTAATTCATCGTTAATTACACACCATTCTGGTAGGATTTCTTTCAAATTGTTTCCCCTTTCTGTTCCCATTTGAATCTGGTTTTCTGTCACTAAATTTGATTGTCATTGCAAGAGCTTGTGTGCGATCTTTCTGTCGGGAAAACCGACAGTTGGCTGGTGTAAAATGACTAGATTGAAATGTGTACGCTAAAGATGGATTTTTGCCTGCATACTGTAATCGAAGACTTTGTAGATGCGGCACACAAGGCGTGTTATAATGTTAGACCTGGTAGCCACGCATACATTTCTTCCTCATTGTTCTCTCTTGGTCAAACTGGAAATGACTGTTCAGAGGCACCGCAGTGCCTCAGTGAAGGGGTTTCTCTGTGTCCAGCTGCTTAAGCTCAGCTAAGTAGAGGCAAATCAATGGAAGCTGCAGTCATGTTAGTTCTACTTATATACCGTATATATATCACCAACATTTCAAGACAAGTAGGCTACATTTAAGGTAAAAGACGCTATACTTATCAGCCAGAGCTGATAGGAGCCCTTTGATAAGCAGATGTAGGGAATTCCTCTCCACTCCATCTCAGGATGCATCGCAACCACATCCCCATAGCAACAGTTAGTAAAGCAGCACTCTGCGTTCCCAACATCACTAAATAGACTTCACCATAAAATCCCAAAGGGGACATCTTGGTTGCCTGCTCCACCTTTGCCAGGTCATATATATAGTCTTGTCTGGGCAGCATCTGTCTCAGAAGTGTATTATAAGACTCTTACTGTAGCCTTGTATCTCACCAGTGATACACCACAGCCTGAGCTGAAGAGGGTGTTCTCCGAGTCCTACGAGTACAGGTATGGGGAAGGACTACTACAAGACCCTGGGAATCCCCAAGGGCTCCAATGAAGAGGAGATCAAGAAGGCATATCGGCGCATGGCACTTCGCTTCCACCCTGACAAGAACAAAGATGCCAATGCAGAGGAAAAGTTCAAGGAAATTGCAGAGGCCTATGAGGTACTGAGCGACCCCAAGAAGAGAGTCATCTATGATCAGCTGGGAGAGGAAGGTAAGGAGGAAGAGCGCTCTTGTCTGGGTTTGATCCTGTCTGTCTCATCAGAGAGACAGGTTTCAGAGTGCAGGCAGAGCAGCCTCCAGTGCTCTGCTGGTGAAGCCTTGTTAAACAGGCACTTTGGTGGATTAAACTGTTACTGAGACAACTCTGGAGGACATCTAATATCACAGAGGGGAACCTTTGGTGGGTTTTCTGTCACTAAAGTAATAATCCTCTCTTGCATGTCTTTGTATTTATTTGCAGGGATTTGTGGGACTGTCTTTTATTTTCTTCTGTGGCAACAACACTTACCATTTCTAATACCTTATAGTCTACCTCAGCTGCCAGTGTAGAGTGTGTCTGTGTGTGTTAGCTGACAGACAGATGGCTAAAGATCATTACGTGGTCGAGATATGAATAGCAGCGACTGCTGTAGTTGCATTTGTGGGTGTTTTGTGCATGTGTCTCTCTGCTGTTGGATGGGGTGACCTGGTATTTCATAAGTTCTTCCATCACCAGCTCTGTTGGAAGATTAGTGATGCTGTGGGATTTTTCCCACCCACGTGGGCTCTACTGTTCTCTCTGCTGTAACCCACTCTCTGTGTTTTCTGAACAGGGTCCTGCGTCTGGTATATACGAGTTTGTTCATGTGTGTTTTCAGCTGCTGAGTGTTTGAGTGTGTGCATATGCAGTCTAGCATTCTTATCCTTATTTTCTCTTGCAGGTTTGAAGACAGGAGGCAGCAGCTCCTCAGGTGCTCCTGGCAGCTCAACATACCACTACACTTTCCATGGAGACCCCCACGCCACTTTTGCCTCCTTCTTTGGCGGCTCCAACCCCTTTGACATGTTCTTTGGCTCCAACCGCAGCCACAGCCGCTCCAACGGTTTCTCCTTCCACAACGACCACAGCAACGACACAGAGCAGGATGTGGAAATGGATGAGGATGATCCTTTTGCTCATTTTGGCAGGCAGTTCGGCTTTCCAGGAGGAATGAACAATGGCTTCCCAGGGGAAAACCGCAGGAGGAGAGGGACGCCATCAGAGCGGTTGGGGAACAGCCGAAAGCAGCAGGACCCTCCAGTGGTCCATGAGCTTAAGGTCTCGCTGGAAGAGATCTTCCATGGCTGCACCAAGCGAATGAAGATCACCCGCCGGAGGCTGAACCCAGATGGACGGAGCATGAGGACTGAGGACAAGATCCTCAATATTGTCATCAAGAAGGGCTGGAAAGAAGGCACCAAGATCACTTTCCCAAAGGAGGGGGACGAGACCCCTGAGAACATTCCTGCCGACATAGCCTTTGTGCTTAAAGACAAAGGGCATGTCCACTTCAAGAGGGATGGTTCCAATATCATTTATAACTGCAAGATCAGTCTAAAAGAGGTGCGACCGTTTCTTTTGCTCTCAGTTCTCGTTTCTGTTTTTCTGTTTGCTTTCTGGTTTTCTTATTTTTGCAGGTTTGTCTGCAGATTGGTTAGTGATGCTTCTGGGGTTTGGATTTTGAGTCCCAGTGGAGCTAATCAGGCAGAAAGTTAATTCGTTCACAGGGCTGCAGAGATTCAGAAGAATGTCAAGAAAACTAGAAAAAAAAGTTTTCTGCTTCTTATTTTCATATCATTATCATCACTTAAACGAATCAGTCACTCGGGTAGAGAGCTATGACTGTAATTTAAGGTAAGGTAATGTTCTGAGTGGGTGTTTATATATGCCTTATACTGTATATATGAGGCTGTTGCTTGAAGGCAGGATTAGTAGAAGCACAGTCTCTGCCACTGTGGTGTGAGAGAAGCAGCAGGAATGTGATGTCCTTGTGTGACAGACTCACAGCCACCAACCTCACTTGTTCTGTGCTGCAGTATGAAATCATATACATCAACACACAAGCCAGCACACAAACATCAAGATCTACACATCCATAAACATGCATGCAAGTGCACACAACTGCATCTTCAAGCATATTCGCAAACACTCTCAGTTAAAGATGGATCGTAGTGTAACAGTGGTGACAATCCAGGCTGCTATTATTTTGATTGTCAGGACATTTAATTAGCTTCCCCAGCACTATGAGGGCAACGGGTACAGTCAGGCTTCAATTTTTCTAATAGCATTGTCAATCACTGGTCTGCACTCCAAGCGGTCATACCAATGACAGACTCATAGATGTTGGCAGAGTTTTTTGTACTGGGTTCAAACCAGTTTTGATCAACTTTCATGCAAAACTCTGGCAAACATCACCGAGGTAATGCACTGGAAAACACCATTATCCACACGCAGTGACACTCGAAGAATAGAGCACATTAGAATTTGTTGAGTCAGATTAACTGAGACACTGTATTTAATCAAACCTGCACAGTGATTTAGTCAGCTCCTCAGAACTCCTGATGCTAAAACCCTCTGCTCTCACCACAGCCAGATAAGAGACTTAAGTCTGATGCAGCTGAAGACGAGATGGGGGAGAGAAGGGGAGATGGGGGGGGGGGGAATATTAGGGAAGTGGGTCAGATGATTCAGTTTCCAAAGCAAATAGGAGCTCATATTGCACTGCTCCTTTCTGCTCTGCTTTCTCTGAGGATGTGATGCTAAATACTGCAGTGAAAACACTGCACAAAAGACATTGGGTTGAATCAGACTGTATCTTTAAAGGTGCCCTGAGATGACTTTGGCGTGAATTGGCACTATACTAATTAAGCTGAATTGAATTGAACCTACCACATCCTCGAAAATATAACATGCACTACACCTCACTAGGAAGGTAAATGTTTCCATTAAAAACTCTGCAACTAATTCTAGGGTCCAAACATAGAAGTGGATTGCTAAAACATAATATGGGAGATGTAATTACTTTGTCATACATTGATGGAATGGATGCTTCCCCAGCTATTTGCTAGCTCAGTCTTGTTTTCTGTCTGAGGTTTGTTCCAGTGAGCAGGTCAGTTTAGTGCTGCCAAAACGGTTTAACCATGCTGAAAAACTCCTGGGAGACTCCTTCAGCCACACAGTGTTTTTCACTGCGACAGCATTCAGTAGGAATAAACGATCAAAGCTCAATCTGACACACTGGGTTCTTTGAAACCAAACTATATCAGGATCTATAGGCAGGTTCTATGTGGCATTATGATGCCACTACACTGTTCTCCTATCATCTGAGCCAGACTTTCTAAAGCCTCTCAATGCAGCTCTCAGTTCAGCTGTAAAACCCACATCCAAAGACAAGTATGTGCTAGCTGTAGCTGTTGGGCTCCAAAGACTAAATTTGATAGCTTTTGACAGTTCCACCTCTGCCATCAGGCAAATTACTGTAGATGTTGAATCTCTAGAAATGAGGCCACACATGCATTTTTAGCAGCTATTGTGTTTTAATCCTGTTACCTCAGTTAGTATTAACATCCAGCTTTCAAGACAGGCTAGTGAGGACATTTCCATTAAGCTGGGACAAAAAAAGAAAAAGACAATATTACAATTGTCATCAGAGTATGGCCCTCAGATAAGAATGCACACCTAGTGGGTTCTTAGAAATATAGTTAAAAAAAAAGGTGCATGTGTTTGTTTGTGTCAGTCTCTATGGCATTGTTGTCTGAGCTGAGGCTTATGCAATCAGTGGGCCCTCCGATCAGCTGGCAGTGTGTGTCGAGCGTCATGGCAACCTGTCTCTGTGTGTAAGACTTGTTAGTCAATGGAACTGTTCATAACAAGAGGATGAGCCACTAGTATCCAACACAGTCTTAGGCTAAGTCACACCATAATGTATGTATGTGGTTGGTAAAAGGACACTGATGTCATAGCTGGAAAACTCTGTCCTCTGAAGCAGCTGTTCTGCTTGACTGAACTTCAACAGCCCACATTTACATCCCTGTATGTCTAAAAAGCCCACCAGACGAGACAAGAAAATCCAATAACAGTCATACAAGAACACTTGCCAGTGACATAATGACATGGATGAGGTCTTATAGGTTAAGCTTGTGCAAATTCAGGCTAAAGCACTATTACATCATGTAGTTCTGGTGGACTCAAAGTAAGTGGTGTTAGTGGTTGGTAAGTTTTGGAAAAATTAATTCTCTACTATCTATTAAAAAAGGTGCCTTGAGTGACATATAGCTTCAGAAATTTAGCAACAGCATTATCCTTAATAGAATACCTTATTGAACCTTTTTTAAGATTATTAGACTCTGTGTCATGTTATCCAACCCACATGTAGATATATATTTATGGTACAGTGAGGATAAAGCACAGCTTTAAGTGCAGAAGTGTGCTCAAGACACATTACTATGACATGACACCTTTTCATAAGTTTTGTGTGTGTATCATCATGGCAAAATGTGGCCCTGGTGGTACTGCAGTGGAACTACAGCAGAACTACTGCGTTCTTTGGAAAGTGCTAATTTAGATATACCCGTCTGTCTGAATTTGTCAGACAGATTTTGTTATCTCTGTAAGATGCAGTCATGAAACTAGGCAGATGTGACACATAACTTCAAAATGAAGGCTTTAAAATCCCTGCCCCATGCTCTGGGACAAGAGCTCGGTGGTGTGGTAGGTGTGATCGTAGCAAGACTGTCTCTAGTGCTGTTTAGTGATGTCCTTTTTAACACATTGTTGTTTATGACATCTCTTTCCTTTTTTCCTTTTTATTAAACTTCACTTAAACCAGAAATTAGGAATTAGGAGCTGAGGTTATAAGAAAATGGCTTATTAACTGGTCATGGAAACAATTATGTCACAATTATAAAGCTATCATTTTACCCAAAGTCAAAATCAACTGCAGTTTTATGTACATTGACACACAGATAAATAGTCTCTCTAAGTTTGATAATAAGCTATGCCATGGTTATAACATATGAAAATGCATCAGTTTAGCAGTAATCATTGTCACCGACTTAATAACTCTCAGTGACAAAATTCATAAAGGTTTATTCAAATGCATAACAAGCTCAGCTCAGTTGTAAGGCTTAACTTCTTCTAATCAATTGTTTCCTGAAGATAATTCTAACAATTCCCTAGCTTTTCATACTAATCAATCAAAGTTTCCCTTTATACTCTAGATATCAACATTTTTGGATTGGCAAAATAATTCTTAGAAATAGATGGTTCCCAGATCATCATGGCATATTGAACCATTTATCCCAACATGCATCATCATTAGTTCAAGATAATTTTTCTACCTTGATGTATGCCAAATATCCATACAGATCAAGTTTCAGGTGTATTTTGTGTTAACTGCTAATTATAAAACAATTACATACTAAAGCATAACAATGATAAATGTCTGCCAACCAATAATAAACATGTTAGCGTTGTAAGCTTCATCACTGAAATGCATAGTGAAATTAGCATTTAGCTCAAAGCTTCGTAAGTCCAGCTGTTTGTTTCACGGGTCTCAAACAGCTCAAACTATTGTTGGCAATATTCCTAACTGTTGAAAACCAGTTCAAGACAAAGATTCATCCTATTTGCAAAGAAATGAGAGTAAAGAGGAACATTCATCAAAGACCATGAGGTAGCAACATGGATGCTAACCACAAACTTACGGTTATTCTTCAAAAGGCCTTTTCTGATTTCCATTTTTATCCCTTCTTATATTATCACTGGGTTAAATTATTATTGTCTGTTACTATTTTTGTTTTCCTGTCTTTCCCGTTTTCTTGACCTAAATCTTTCCACTTTATGACCATGTGGTTATCTACAATGGCTCTCTATCTCTTATATTTATGGTATTTATTCATTATGCTTGCATATTTATGCATTATGATTGCATTATGTGTAGTGATTTTAGTTTGGAATAGCTGCCCTGAAGCATTCAGTTAGAAAAGCCTGTTATTTCTGAGGCTATTTATTTAGTTGTGAGTTTAAACTGCGGTTTCTGTTCAGTGCAAATGTGGTGAATGATGCTCCCTGGAACGCCTGTGAAGTCATGATAACCACTTGTCTCTGTAGTTTAGCATTCTGGCTGGATTTATTGGACATTGTGATAAGGAGGTGAGGCTGTGTGCGCCCGTGTGTGTGTGCCTGTAAGTTTGTGGATCTGACAAGCCCTCCAACTATTTACGAGCTCAGCCGATTCCTGCCTCACTTCATTAGTCCCAGATATGAGACCTTTGCTAAAATTAGTCCCCTGTGCAATGCTGAAACACTTACACACACTCGCACACACACACATAGGCATGAACACAAAGACCTGAAAACTTTTCCACTGCCAAGTCATGTTTTCCTAATGTTCCTGTTCCAGAGGCTGCTCTCTAAACCCTGCTATGCTATAGTCTATGCTAAAAGATTTGTCAGGGAATACACTCTTTCTATTTTTCTCACACACATACCACACAGAAAACACACCTAAAGCTGTCCTGTGATGACATACTGTGGGGAAGATAAAGTCCAGCTTTACTTGATGGAAACATTAAGTCACTGAGATATTCATGGCTTTGGCATTTCATTCCCTCTTAAGATATTAACCCTTTCTATGTCCTCTCCTCTCCAGGCATTGTGTGGCTGCACTGTTAGTATTCCCACGCTGGAAAACCGAGTGATCTCGCTCCCCTGTCATGACATCATCAAGCCAGGGACAGTGAAGCGACTCAGAGGGGAGGGCCTCCCTTTCCCAAAGAACCCGTCGCAGCGCGGTGACCTCATCGTGGAGTTTTCTGTCCGTTTTCCCGATAGGATCCCCCCTCAGTCCAGAGAGATTATCAGGCAGCACCTCCCACAATCATAGGAAGACACACGTCAAATACCCCCCACGCCTGCAAGAAAAATACTTGTGAAACCCCCTCATCTACTTCTATGTATGTCCTGCATATGTCCTGTATTAGTAAACAGTGTTTTAAAGCCACTGGGGGCTTGTAGGGACTTCCCAGTGTGGGAATGAAGAATGCCAACATGTTGGGCAGTATCAGCATTTACTTTATTCATGTTTCTTTTGTCTTTTGGTCCATACACATGCACACACATACACATGGATCGGAGCAGTGGAGCGGTCTCGAGGATGCGCTCAGCACAATATGTGGCTTTTACCGGACCTTCTTTTCGTAACTGTTTTTTATAGATTTGTCAATGGTTTTATAAGCTCTCCTACTCTCTGATCCTTGTCTTTTGTGATAGGGTGGAACGTGAAGTATTTTTTAAAAGAAACATTCTTTCCAAATTTTTCTTTTGCAAATATTCAAAAAAGAAAATCTTTATTTTTACCTTGAGTGTACCAGCAGCTTCAGTGTGTCCAGTGCAAACTCTGGTTTTAACACAGCTCCTAATGTACCTGTTTTAATCATGGTTTCAGTCTGAAAAGGCATCGTGTTTAAAGGCTGCAGGTTGTTTTAATATGACACGTCGCCCCCTAAAATAAATCGACTTTTGTAATGTCACAATTTACTTGCATTACAATCAGTATTAGCATATCTCAGTTGCATAGGAAAATTTGGAGATGACAATCACATACCGTAACAGCAGTGTAAGCTTGGATTTTGCAGTCTGCATGTAATATGGGTGCTTTCCGTTCTGAGCTCTTTGGCTGTCTTAGCCTGGCTCATTATTTGAGGAACATTTAGGTGCCTTAGCCCGGTGTCACACCACATATGTGAACGCACAGGTCACACTGTAATATATACAAACAGCCATTGTGAGGGCACAAAAGCAGATACTCAATGCTGTGTTAGATATTACCCGCTGGTAATTTCAGAAAAAAAAAACACAAATAAGCAATTTAAAGTGTTGCGTTTGTATGTGAGCGAGGATTTTTTTAGGAAGTGTTTTCAAGCAAGACTGAGGATTGTTCGTCTGTGTAAAGTGCCATAAAATTCAGGTTGGATTTCCCAGAGGAATGTAAGCATGGCTACATTATCCAAAAGAAACAGACGAGGTTCCTCTGATAAACCCAGCTTTGTTTTGTATATTCTGCTTTCTCTTTTGGCATTTGAAGGCCATGTCTCGGTGCTAATGTGAGCAGTGCCAAAAATAAACTCCACTGGTGTCTGCTTTTGGGTTTCATGGAATCTTTGTGATTTGATAACTGCTTTGACTTCTCTAACACTTGTACTTTGAACTTCACATATGTACAGCTAGTAGAAACATCTGTTTAGGAAACAGGTTCTGTAACACTGCAGCAGCAGGTGTTCTCTGTCTCAGTTGCAGGGGCTCTGAAACTTCCACAATTCTTCCACTTGTGGTTGCAGCAATTATAAGATTTATGTAGGAGCATCAATTATGCGGACAGTCCTTGTAGGTTATACATAAGGTTTGTATGTAGAAATTATTGAATATGTCATGAATGATAAATGCACTTTTTTGTTGTAAAATATATGGACAAAAAAAACGACACTATGACATGATAGAAGAGACTTGAAGTTGTCTGAGTGTATGATTGTCCGTCCTGCCTCTCAAAGCCTCAGAAGACACTGAAGTGTGGCTACAAGCAGAGAGTATATGCGCTCCTGCTGCTGAAAGACTCTCTGTCACCGCTTATCTGCATTTGACAATACAGTATTTATTAACTTTTCAACAAGAAATAAATAAACCAAATGTGTGAAGTTGAATTTATTGTCATTTGTATCTCTTCTGTATCAAGTACACACAACGTGGCTTTGGTATGACATGCATCTCAAACTTTGATCCCAGTGAATGCATCAATATCACAGTTTTCTGTCTTAATCAAAGCATAATGATTGCAAAGAAATGTGGAATTGTCTAATTCCTGTCCCTGCATACAAGTTCAAAACAGTATCAGGTTCTCTGATCATTGTCAGCAGGTACTTCTTGACCGCTCAACATCTCAGTCATTTATAAAGTACGTGTATTTGAACAGTTTTTGATGAGCAGAGGCTTAAATTCCAGCTGTCTGGAAACTTTGAAATGCCCATATCAGATCATTTTATTTTTTTCTTATCTTGGTAGACGGTCATCATTTCATTACTCGTCATACTTTTTGTGTTTTCCATTATGACTCATCTAATTTTACTTGGCAACTCAGTGGCACATGTAATCTATGAAGTGGGGGGGGGGGGGTAATGAAGTGATTGCCATTCATTGCTACTTCTGCTCTTCTAATTTTCACCATTTCATGGGGAATTTAGCATTTTTGCTATAACTGTTTGAAGCTTAATAAGGTTTAATAATCCAAATAGACATCAGAGAACTGTTCAGAGATACAATTCTAATGTTTTTTTTACTTTTTTAGTAATGTTTTATTTGTAATGTCTTAAGCCCTCACCTCTATTTTCAACCTCTGGGAGGGTCAAACCATAAGAAGCTCCGCATATTGTGTAAACGCTCCCATTTCACTGCAGGATACCATGTCTGAACATTCAATACATCAAACCTTGAAGCGGATGGGCTACAGCAGAAGGAGAAGACACCGGGCACTTCTCCTGTCAGCAAACAACAAGAAACTGAGGCTACAGTTCACACAGGCCCACCAAAATTTGACAATAGAAGATTGGGAAAATGCTCCCCAGTCTGAGGAGTCTACATTTAAACTGCAACATTCAGATGGCAGGGTCAGCATTTGGTATAAGTGATGTGAAAGCATGAATCCATTCTGCCTTGGTGGAGGGGATGTTTTCATGGCACACTTTGGATCCCTTCGTACCAGCTGAGCATTGTTTAAATACCACAGGCTACCTGTGTATTGCTGCTGACCATGACAGAGAATACCCATTTTCTAACGGCTACTTCCAGCACCATGTCACAAACTCAAACCATCTCAAACTGGTTTATTGAACATGACAATAAGTTTACTGTGTTCCAATGGCCTCCACGTCAGCAGATGTCCATCCAATAGAGCACCTTTGGGATTTGGTGGAACAAGAGATTCTCTTCATGAATGTGCAGCCAACAAATCTGCAGCAACTGTGTCATGCTATCATGTCAATATGGACCAAAATCTCAGTCAGGAACCTCTTGTTGCGTCTATGCTATAAAGAATCAAGGCGATTCTGAAGGTAAAAGGGAGTTCAGCCTGTTAGTAGCAAGGTGTACCTAACAAAGAGGCCAGTGAATGTATTCAATATACTGGACATGGGGGAGCCTTTTTTATGGAGAATAGGTTATTTCACTTTTGATTCACCACCTTTCCTTCTGTTTTTACACAATATAGAATGCAGGAACCCCACTTGTGAGTTTTATTTACATCTTTACATTATTATCAATTATCAGGAGTTCCAGTGATTACTCTGATCATGATCTGGTGGATGCTTAAGACATCAAGGAATCAAGGCACATATATGTCTAAAAGACCTCAAGCTGGAGCACTGTTATGATTATGTAAATTGGAATTGCATCTTATTTTCTCCTGGGTGACACTGGTATCCATGTTTAACCATGGGTATGTTGATTTGTAGACATTTTCCACTAGTGTCCTACAGATAAACAAACAGAGACAGACTTTGACCTCAACCTGCAAAGATTTAGAGGAACACACAACCCTGCCAATCACTGGAACATCTGTCAAAACGATCCAAGGTATGATCAGAAGTCATGATTGACAAAAAACACTTTGTCAATTTTATGTTTAATGTTGACAGTGTTTGAAGATTATTTGTGAATTACACTCTGGAGTATGCAGCCGGGTCAGGAGACAGTCAGGTCAGGTGATTTGTGTTATGAGGCACAGATCATGTGAAGCAGCTGCTGTGCTTCATGAACAAAGTGTGTACACCACATGGTACGTATAAAGCTGACAATTAGTGAACCATTGGGAGGATGCCTGGGATCTGCTCCAGTAACACTGCACTGTGACTAATGGCATATAGTTGCATCAGCCATTCCTAGCTGTACGGTTGGGTTCACAGAGAGTTTAGCACATCTATATAAAAGTTCTGCTCGGACGGTGAAAAAACATTAAGTAACTCCCCAAATGTTTTATTTGCTACCTGCATGTATGATGGATGCTGCTTTGTGGAAAGCTATTTACATGTAGAATATATTATACATGTACCTGACCCTTTCTGTAGAGCAGAGTTAATGAATCCTGCTGTGAGTGATAATCAGTAACAGAGTATTAGGACTTAGTCATGATGACTGGACGGCCACTGCACCCACTTCCACAGGAGTCTGCAAGTGGAGACTTCACAGACTTCTCTGTCATTGTCAGGTCCTCGAGGTGGAAACATGAGCACTTCTGTGACTCTCTCATCAGGGCAGAAGATGCCTATGATTGGACTTGGCACATGGAAGAGTGCTCCAGGACAGGTAAAGTGATAATCACTCCCACAGGTCTTGTTGATTTACCCCAGCCATGTTTCTGGATGGTGTAAAAGTGTATTGTATATCTTCTCTATGCATTGGCAGGTGAAGCAGGCAGTGTTTGCAGCTTTAGATTGCGGGTACCGACACATCGATTGCGCTGCTGCTTATGGCAATGAACAAGAGGTTGGAGAGGCTTTAGCTCTCTGGGTTGGTCCAGGGAAGGTGAGAGACAACTTCATTTTTTTTGTCAATTTCAGCAGTTTTCCCCCTGGCCATAGAATAAGCAATCTGCACTAAAGATCTAAGTCAGGTCAGTTGGAATGCAGGTTTTTCAGCTAATTTTAAACATTAAAAATACATCGGCACACAACACAATGTCCACTTAGTTGTTCCAGAAATTTGAAGCTGTCTTCTGTATGATAAAAAGTGTTAACATTTAAAGTAAATTAACTGTTCATTGGACATCTGACAATGTCTAGAATTAAAACATGAAATATAAATATCCATTGAAGCAATTATATTCTAACGTGTTTGAAAACAACTGACTATGGCAAGTGAAGAAGAAGAAGAACTTTTGAGAAAGGGTTAATCTTATAGGTCAATGTTGGGTTTAAGATTAACATATTGGTAAAGGTTAGTGTGTGCAGTGAAGCTGTGATTTGGGTTCAAAGTTGTCCCAGCCTGCAAAGATGCAGGAAAAACTAGAGTGTATATAATTTAATCCAGTTTTTGGACCTAATAATTCAGGTTGGGCCAAGGGGGTTTCAATGCATCTCCCTCCAGTCAGCTGTTTGTGTACCTGCTGCTCTCTCAAACTCAGGCTCTACGCCGTGAAGATGTGTTTGTGACCTCCAAACTGTGGAACACAAAACATGACCCAGAGGATGTTGAAGAAACATGCAGGACAAGTCTGACTCACCTTGGTCTCTCCTACCTGGACCTTTACCTCATGCACTGGCCCATGGCCTTTCAGTGAGTGGCCATAGATTTTGTAACATTATTCAGTTTTTCCCTAGCCTAGCCCTTAACATAAAATCAGCATGAAAAGAAAACCATGTATCACGTTATTAAAACCGTATGTGCACGTTTCAGGCGGGGGAAGGAGCTGATGCCTCGGCGAGACGATGGAAGCATTTGTTACTCTGATACACACTACAGGGATACTTGGATGGCCATGGAGAGCCTTGTAGATAAAGGTCTTGTCAAGGCTATAGGACTGTCCAACTTCAATGCCAGGCAGACGGATGATATCATCAGCATAGCCAGACACAAACCTGTCATGAACCAGGTACAACTATTCAAACAGGGAACCTTAAAACCAAAAATCATATTCTTTCAGGAGTATTATACTAAAACCTGATAATTATCCATCATCGTACCACAGGTGGAATGCCACCCTTATTTGTCTCAAACAGACCTACTGTCACACTGCCGGTCAGTGCAATGCCTGTTCGATACAATCAAAAATCTTGTTCCCTCAAAATAGAGGCATTCAATTTTCATCCCTATTGCTACAAACAGTGCTCCCACTTCTGCTTCAGGTCCATGGCAGTCTGTGTGACAGCTTACAGTCCTCTGGGCAGCGGAGATAGACCCTGGGCATCTCCCGATGAGCCTAGTCTGCTGGAGGATCCTCGACTGGGAGCCATTGCCCAGAAATACCAGAAATCTCCGGCCCAGGTTATACTCAGGTAAGACAGGAAATTTCTCAAATGAAACAAACCAAAAAAGTCTGGTTCTTTAGCTGTTGTAAATATGAATTGCATAAAGACAAGCAAAATCTGATCACACCACAGGTGGCACATTCAGAGGGGTGTAGTGTGCATCCCTAAAAGCGTGACACCCTCCAGGATCCAGGAGAACTTGAAGGTGTTTGATTTTTCCCTATCACAAGGGGACATGAAATTGATCGATTCCTTCAACCGAAGCATGCGTTTCATCGTTCCAACAGTTGAGGTACGCCAGTAATTCTATGATGCCTCATATATTGAATAGCCTTTGCTTCCTTACAGCCTATTGAGCATGACTTTCAGTCTATAACATGAATGCAGTGTGAAAGCATAAGATTATATTTATTTTTCCCTTTTCAACTCAACAGAAAGATGGAAAAAGAGTGTGGAGAGATGCACAACATCCTCATTTCCCCTTCCATGATCCTTATTGAGAATATGATGAAAGCAACGAGTTTTGAAGATGGCTATCAAATACACTGGGACGCACATAAAGTAAATAGAACGTAAATCAAGTCTCTGTCCGAATGAATCAATGCATGAAAGTTGGTGATTAGAATGTGATTGGCAAAAATTTCCTGTCAAATCAAGAGTAGAACTATGTGGCCAGTGAGAGAACTGCCTGTAAAACCAGAAACATCAAAAGGTGCTTCTTGTTCAGTTTCAGCACTGCTCAACTAAAATATTACAAAAAAAAAACTTCCGTTTCAAGCTCTCCAAAATCATCCCAAACCAAATAACTTCGTTGCAGATCTCTCCATGCTTACTGTCTATATCATAGTCAAGTCCCATTAAAATATAAAAGCAAAGCCCTGCTTAAATCTGACTGTGCTCAGCGTAAATCAATAAACAAGCTCAAAAACAGACTCCATTTGGTGAGATTTTATTTTCAACAACATAACCTTGACAAATTTGTAATACATTTTATGCTACTGTTTATTTTAAAAAAGAAAAAAAAAAGAATAAGTCATCAGCAATGTTTCTTGTTTTCTTTCAGAGTCTAGCACAGAATCCCATCAACATAGCCATTCATGTTTGTGATATACTGAGAATGAGGCCACTCAAAAAGAAAATGCCAACCCTTCTGGGAAAAAAAAAACATTTTGCATCAGTCACTCACATTTCCAACATCCCGTTATCCCACCCACATCAAAGTCAGGGCAAACCAAGCGGCTACATGCTTTCTCCATGAGAAATCATACAAAAAGAACCAAAAAAAAGAAAGAAAAAAAGGGGGAAAAAAAACACATGAAAGAAGCACAAAGTCCTAAAAATGTGGAATCTGATGAGAATTTGTACAGGTGTGATCCCAGTACTGACCACTGTGGGGCAGCATTCGTTTATCCATAAAGGTCATCATCATTATCTTCATTGAACACTGGACCACTGCCAGTTCCACCTGAGCCATGAGTTGGACCACTGCCACCTGCAGTACTGGAGGGAAACCTGAAAGAGAAAAACAAGACAATGATATTTTCTACTTTTTTCTCCTTTTCATTTTTCTTTCAACCAAAAGAAGTGTGTGTTTTTTTTTATTTGTTTTTTACCATCAAATTAATTACATAAAATCAATGACTAATTTCCATATTAAAGTTTTTAAAAATATATAGATACTCTTTTTTTTTTTGGTCAACTATAGCTGCCGTTATTTTTTCTTAAGGAAAAAAACCATTCAAAACCAATAATCATAGCTACAAACACTCAAACATTAAATGCCAGGTGTACCTGAAGCTGCCAAAGCCACGGCTCTGCTGCAGTGTCTGAGCAAACATCTCATATTTGCGAATGTCATTGTCACTGACAGAGCGACGAGCAAATCGCATTGCTTCTTCAAAGTGGTCCTTCCTGATCTCTGGCACAGGGTCATCCTCTTCCACCTCCTATCAGGGAAGGATGAAAAAATTTAATGAATAAAAGACTAATCATAAACATGACAAATTGCAATTGACAGAAAGCAAATGCTCATCCAGATTCAAAAAGATGAACAAGGGGGACAGAACAAGTACTGACCATAGCTGACGGGTTGGTTTGCCTCTCCCTCTCCCTGCGGATCTCATTTTCAATGCTCTCTCGGATGGCAAGTTTACATGCCCGCTGGCAGATCTCTGTGAGATCAGCTCCAGAGAAGCCATTGGTCATCTTAGCCAAGAAGTCCAAGTCCACATCCTTTAAAAAACAAAAAAAAACAAAATGAAGATTTGAGGGGGAAAAAAAACAACTAATTCCATTCTGTTTATCATTATTCCAAGGTTATCATAACTATTTTATACTCATGTTATATATCTACAAAACATTCAAGTTGATAGGGGAATCCTTAATGAAAGCATAATAGAATTCCAGAAAGGACAGAAAGAATAAAGTTAAAAATACAACATAGGAACATCATGTACATTTTTAATAAAATGTTGTGTTTTTGTCAACGATGATGAAATCATTTTGTTGACACCCCTTGTTTTCATGATAAGACGGTGACTAGCTAAACATGGCTCTTTAGACAAAAACATGACAGGACGTATGAGTTTTTGTTGACGAGAATGGACAAAAATGTTACTGGGTGGTCCGTCAGAGGTTCAGAATTTGACATATCGGCCTTCTGTGCTGGAATCTGTCAAAAGCTGAAAACGATCAGCATCCTTGTTTGGTCACAGCCATGAGCTGGCATGTAGCGCACATTCTGCACATCTGCAGTCACTAGTCACACACACACACACACAGACAGTTTATTAATTCATTGATGTACCATGGCGGCAGTGTCAACAAAGGGGCTTGGTGGTTGGAAACAACAAAATGATCTATGAACATACCTTCAATATAATCCATCAGAAAGAAAAACATAATACATTGTAGAGACTGCAGCAAATGTAGCCACAAGCAGGAATGACGTCCAGCACGGCCGCCCCTTATGAATTATACAGCTAAAATATAATCCAATAATGTTTTACAAAACAAAGTAGGCCAAGACAGCAATTGTAGCCTTGTTTGCCACTGAAACTAAATCTAAAAACTTCAATTTGTGCAAAAACGGCAGAGGGTAGATAAACCTGAAGTGATGGAGAACACCCTGACAACATGGCAAAAGTTACGTTATATGAAGGCTAGAATTTTTATGAGGCTTTACACTATTTAGAAGTCGCTGCAGCACATATCGTCTCCTCCTGCTGCAGGATCAGCAGGCAGCTTTGCCTCACCTGCTGCCTTTTTTTTTTTTTTCCTCTCTCCACTCCCTTTCCAGCCTCTCCATACTTGACACTGCCTACTTTCAGGAGTCTGCTGCAGCAGTCCACGTTCCACCTTCCTTGTCCCTTCATAAAACTCCACTCAACTGTCCTCTTCCCGCTGCTGCAGAAACCCCTTTCAGTTGTTTGGGTTGTAGTGAACTTCATGAAGAAGATGTGGACATTTATTCCTACAAGGTCCCGTATGTTATAAAGTACAGCATGGATCCATCTCTGCATACTACCCTTTACAGAATACTTCCACATTGTCCGATACAGAACATCAGGAAACTTAAAATAGAACAGCGCGGAATCCTGTGCAGTCAAAATGACCTCCAGTGTCTAAAATAGGTAGACATGATCATTTTTCCTCAGTTCTTTACATAAGCTACTAAATATTAAAATGAAGTTTGGTTTTTTTGGCTTTTTTTTTTTTTTCAAAATCTGTTTTAGGAAAAGTTGTGGACTAGCAAAGCTTCATGATTTCATTTGAGAAAGTTATTGAATATGCAGATTTCAAAACGCCGTTCTGGTGTTAAAAGACTAGTACTTTTTTTTGTACTGACAAAAAACTAGACTAAAACCTTTGAGTTTTCAGCTACTAAAAACTGGACTATCACATTAAAATGATCAAAATGTGACAAACTCATGATTTTTTGTCAAAAAGACCTAGACTAAAACTAAAATGGCTGCCAATAACAATACTGCTTATATGTTGAGCAAAATATACTAAAAACAGATACAAAATTAAAACTAATATAAACCCTTAAAATAAAATGTTTAGTTCTGTACAAACCATCCTGCAGCAGACACTGTCCAAGGCATGGACATGTCCGTGGTGTGAATAGTAAGATAAAACACTCACCTTGCTGATGGGACTCTTGCGGAGATTGGCCTTCAGGATGCTGATCCTGCTCTTCTCATCGGGCAGGGGGATGTAGATGAGCTGATCAAGACGGCCAGGTCTCAGGATGGCAGGGTCAATGATGTCTGGTCTGTTTGTGGCGCCAATGATGAAGACATTCTTCTTACTCGACATTCCATCCATCTCAGTCAGAATCTGGTTGATGACACGGTCAGCTGCTCCACCACCATCTCCCACATTGCCACCACGGGCCTTGGCTATGGAGTCCAGCTCATCAAAGAAGAGAACGCAAGGGGCAGCCTGACGAGCCTGAAAAGCAAAAGCCACAATATGGTCTTGAAAAGCAATATGAAATCCATTTTTTAGAGTTTAAATCAGCTTTAAACTTTTAGAGAAGACAGAAGAAATACAAATTCAAACTTCAGTCCACTTTGCTGAGTCCACTTAAAAACTCTGCTGCTGCTAAATACCAGACACCTTTAAAAAAAAAAAAAAATAAATAAAACAACTCTTACCTTGTCGAAGATCTCTCTGACATTGGCCTCAGACTCTCCAAACCACATAGTGAGCAGCTCAGGTCCTTTGATGGAGATGAAATTTGCCTGGCACTCATTGGCGATGGCTTTGGCCAAAAGGGTCTTACCACAACCAGGGGGACCATAGAATAGCACACCCTTGGAAGGGGTCATTCCAAACTTGAGGAACTTGTCTGGGTGCTCCACAGGGTACTGAATTGAGGAAGTGAGGAAAACATCAACACAGTAAGATCAGCATTATCAGTATAGACTTTAAATGTAATTTTGTCACTGAATATTAGCTGTAAGATCATTTTCCCCCTCTTTTTTTTAAATGGGTACAGACATTTATAATCCATTACCACCAAGCCAAAACAGAGCATCTTATACAAGCAGTGACACTACAGCCTGCTGTCAAGTCTGTGAAATGAAACCAATTTCGAAAGTGCCTTTTCACTCCATTTTCTCCGGTCAACAGCAGGGGACATCCCCAGTTACAAGAAAGGCATCAGATTTTTGTTAAATCTCCTTGTTCTTTAAGGTCTATGCTTCAGGGCCACTGGAAACTTTTTATATAGTTTTTACAACTTCTAGAAATCCTCCCCCTTTTTTCCCCATCTTCTGTACAACAGGAAGTGCAGCCGATCATAGTTTGAAGAACTCTGCTGCTGCTGCTTTATTCTAGTGGCTTTCTGAGGGTTACAAAAGACTGATGAGCTCCCCAATAAGGAAAAAGACACTTTTCCTCTGGTTTAATTTGTACCAGGAAAGCTGAGAGGACATAACACCCAGCTGGTAGTTCGAAAAGGAGTCCAAATTATGTTGCAGATGCTTTACAAGCATGACATTTAATTGATCTTTTTGTAACAGTGGGTGGTTTTGAACATGTGCAGAAATTGGTTCAACAATCAGTGGACAGGTAGTCATCAAGACCAATTACATGAAGTTTGATCTAATGAAGTTCTGCTCATGCGGAGAAAGCTCCATCTAAGCATTTAAAAAAATGAGGAGACTTCCAACACTTTAAAAACTATGAAAATTGGAAATCCAGGATTTACCACGCCTCTATTATGGAGTGACAATGTCATTGTCCCTACCAATTTACTACTACTACTAATCTACCAATTTACAGCTGGTATTTATGTCACATTACGGTTTCTGCAATGCCAATGCAACTAAACAAAAAAGCCCAAAAAGGTAAGTTGGTTGGCCAAAAATGTTGAGGTTTTGAAAAGGTAGTCAAATTGAATGGCAATACATCAATGGATTTGAACATCTTGCTTGTACAGCCTTGGTGAAATGCACTCTACTTGTTTGTATTCATTTTAACAAGTGTATTTATTAAAAATGTGACTATGAAAATAACCTAGAGAAGAATCTTTCTTCCCATGCATAACAATGCCATGAAAATATTCATAACAAATGCCACACTTTAAAAAACTACTTAGGAACTGAATGAATCTATTTAGGGAATTGGCTCACTCATACCTGCACCAACTCCTGCAACTCCCTCTTAACATCTTCCAGACCTCCAATATCGTCCCAGGTGATGTTGGGAACCTCAACAACCGTCTCCCTCAGTGCTGATGGGTTGCTCTGACTCAGAGCCCACTGCAAAACAGCATTGATAACATTAGTATCGACTCAGAAGGCCATTGCCAGTTACCCGATACCAATTTACTCTCGCTGGATTTCAGAAGATCAAATTACAGGTTTACCTTGAAGTCATCCATGGTAACAGCAAGGGAGTTCATGACTTCCGCATCAATGGTCTCATCCTCAAGGTCGATCAGGTCCATCTTCTTCCTAATGGCCTGGAGAGCTGCTTCAGAGCAGAGAGCAGCCAGATCCGCACCCACGTGGCCATGGGTCTCATTGGCTACCTACAATAAAAACCAAATAAATAAAAAAAAAAATTTTTAAAAAAGGGGCCAACTTTTAATATGCATTATGGTTAATTGTGGTGCTCACAGTGATAAAGCTAAGAAATACAAGGATATAAATGAAGTACCAAACCAGAAATTGTGAAAGCCATTCGAGAGAAATTATGTGCACAAACCTGTTCCAGGTCAACATCGTCAGCCAGTTTCATGTTCTTGGTGTGAATCTGGAGAATCTCCAACCTGCCAGTTGCATCAGGGATGCCAATGTCTACCTCCCTATCAAAGCGCCCTGAAGGGGTGAGGGGTCAAAACACAAATTTGTGTCAATGAGACAAACAAATAACCATTAAGATATACATCAGACACACAAAGACAATTATGAAAAATGAATAAATAAGTCTGTGCCTAAATGTCAATCTAAACATCTGCAGGAACCGAATATCCGTCTTGTGACAACTGTGGACCAAGAATCAACATTTGACGACTATATAAGATACATTTTCAGCACTCTGTAAAAGCTGTCAGAAGCATTCAATCATATCTTTTAGAAGCACGGAACTGCAGACACTGACCCAGAGCGCTCTGAACTACATAACTGCAGACATGATAAACACAAGCTAGAGATTTTATTTGGTAATAAGGGTTGCAAACAAATCTGTTCATGCAGGGCCCTAGAGCATGACCAAAAATTTGTCAAGTGTGACAGACTAATTTTCTTGGTCGCACCAGTGAATCTAACATTTCACAGATCTAGGTGCAGAACTTTCATCTTGCAGAAAGTCTGTGCATTCTGAGTTTATTCCCTCCTTACCCCAGTTCAGGATAATAATGACACCGTGATAACAAGCAAATTAGAAAAGGCAGGAAAGGGCTGCGTCTTCTTCAATTGACTTTGATCAGTAGTTGTACACACTGTTGGTTTAAATAGCAAGCTGCGTTATTTAAAACATTTGATACAACAAAGAACCAGAAAAGGATTCGTGAAATTTGACAAAAATGGAATTAGCCAATAAGGTTGATTGTATTTAAATTATTTTATTATAATTCTAGCTGCTTTTTAAAAAAAAAAAATATTTCTTATCTGTAATGCTTTTAATGTTTTATGTAAAGCACTTTGAATTGTCTTGAACCTGAAAATGTGCTATACAAATAAACTTGCCTTGCTTGTTTCACAACTACTGATTGGAGAGGTTACCATAGCCGTGCACTTAATAAAAAATAAAGTACTTTATGGCTTGCCAAGCAGCCATAAATGTAATATACAATATCCCCAAAGAGGAGCTGCCTTTAACAAAATTCAAGTCCAAGTAGATGCTTATCATGAAAAAGATTGGATTTAACATAAAAACGAGTGAAGGAAATTTACACAGCAAAAGGTGTAGTTTCATTCAATTCAGTGAAGCTAGTACTAAGTTTTTAAAAGTAATGGGTTTCTCCTACTTAAGATGAGCATTCTCCTAGAGCTCATTTTTGTTCACAATAATTCAAATAACCATCAATGTATACGAGTAATATAAAATAAGCAATCCTTAAAATGTGGTGTAGAGAAGGACTCTTGGAAAATTTGGGTGCATCACCGAAATTAAAAATAGGAGACCACAACATTAATCCAATATACAAAAGCAGGAAGATTTGATGGGTCACATCCTTAATAAACATATACCAATAGGAGCAATGAACAGAGCTATGAACCCCTAAAACACATCAAACGCATGCTTTAAGAAGATACATTACCAAATCTCCTGAGAGCTGGATCAATGCTGTTGGGTCTGTTGGTAGCAGCCATGACGATGACATGAGCCCTCTGTTTCAGGCCATCCATAAGAGTCAGCAGCTGAGAAACAATGCGCCTCTCCACCTCTCCATGAGTCTGAAAAGCACGACACAATTTTTCAACAATCCACATGTTAGATTTCATCTAGCCTTTGGTGTTTTGGCTTATTCTATTTGCATAAGACTGAAGTTCTAGACAGCCATATTTCACAGCAGTTGTTAAAGGGATAAAATCCAGTCCTTCTTAAAAAAGGCTTGGCTAGGAATTATTTATTAAAACAAAAACAAACAAACAAAAAAAAACACTCAAATGATAAAAACAAACTGTGCTGATGTTCAATTATCTATTCCAACTATCATTTCACTCACCTTCTCCCTCTTTGGAGCAATAGCATCAAGTTCATCGATAAAGATGATGGCAGGAGCATTCTTCTCTGCTTCCTCAAAGGCCTTTCTCAGATTACTCTCACTCTCTCCTGCCAGCTTGCTCATGATTTCAGGGCCTGAAATTTAGAGGTTAAAATTTGAATTTGAGAGGAAACTTTCCACATTTAATTAATCAAAAGCTTAATGAACAGCAGAAAAAAAGTCAACAGTTAAAGATAAGATGACTCAAGTAAAAGTTCACACCATTAATCAGGAAGAAGAAAGCTCCAGTTTCATTGGCCACAGCTCTGGCAATCAGAGTTTTTCCAGTTCCAGGAGGTCCATAGAGAAGGATTCCACGTGGTGGCTAAAGACACAGGATATTTTGCAAAACAAATGAGTAAGTCCAATTTATTTCTAGGGTCAGTATTCCCTAAAATAAAACCTGGAGGTGGGGGGGATGCGGCGACATAAAAAGAAAAACCAAAAGCAATGAACATTTAACTTCAGATAAATTGTAATAAATGACTCCATCTCAAAACAAATAAGCCTAGCACAAACCTCCTTAAGTTGCCCTATATATGTTATCAGTGACAAAACATCTGGTTAAAACTGGCTAATCTTGTTTGCTAGTCATCACTAAGCAAGTATGATTACAGGACAAGTCTTCTAAATTTTAAGACAGTCCAATTTTTTCCCACCTTCTGATTACAAATGTTCACTTTAAAGATTTAACAATGAAAGCCAAAGCATTGCCTGTGCATTAAGAAGCAGCCTCACCTTGACTCCAATGGCCTTGAACAGTGCAGGGTGTCTGAGAGGCAGCTCCACCATCTCTTTTATCTGAGCCAACTGCTTCCTCACTCCTCCAATATCGTCATAGCCCACCTCATTCAGAGACTCTTCCTCATCCTGCATGTTCAAACCAATATGTTTACATTTCTTCACAGCTTATTATTGGTAAATGTTTTGTCTATACATGATACTCACCTCTCTCCTGATTGGCTCACCCTCACAGTGAATAACAGTGTCAGGAGCAACGATGCAGTAAGGGGATGGATCGGTCTCTACCACCTTAAACTCCACAGCACGCATGCCTCCTCTCACCAAGAAAATGTCACCTTCAAGAGTTTAAAAGAAATAAACAACAAAAAACACTTATTACTCAAGAGCTACATGCTGACTTATACTTAAATACACTGCAAATAAAATTATTCTGTCAACTAGACACTGACACTCACCTTTGCGGATTGGCCTGTAAGCCTCGAGGAAGTATGGCTTCAGATAGACCTCAAACAGGTTGCCAGTAATTCCCTCTACTGTGTCATCTATTGGGAGGACATGAATCCTCTTTCCATACTTCACATCAGGACATGGCTGAATGCTGAGGGAAATAATTGAAACATTACTCATCAACAGAATGGGTGCACAGGAGAAAGTAGGACAATAATGTGTTTTCCCCCCACCTGATGACATCACCAAGGCGGACCCTCAGATTGTTGCGGACAACCCTGTTCATGCGAACTTTTTCGTCAGAACAAGTGTCATCAGACAGCACGATACACACAGTCTCCCGCCTCTTTTTCCCCTTCATCAGCACTGTGTCTCCACGAAAGAGCTGCAGCTCGTCCATCTTGGTCTTATGACAAAAAAAAAATAATACACATTTATTTTTTTGATGTGTGAAACTTGACCCATTAACAAATCACTGTCTCTTTGGCAATCTTTGAATTTGTTGCCACAGCTTTGAGCACAAGCTTTTAAATATTTACCTGAGAAAGGGAGACCACACTGTTATCTTCATTGATGGATTCATCAACAACAAGTCTGTTGGGTCTGTTCTTTTGCTTCAGAATTGCAGTTGCTAGATCATCATTTTTGGAACTACAATGAGAAACAAGACAATGACGAACAAGATTATTAAGATATTGGTGTTACAAACACACACACACACTGAATACAATTTATATTTCTATATGCAATCATCTATGTGCATTGAATCTGCATATGTATGGACTGAGCAACAACTATGGCAATAAAGCCATCTTTTACAAAGGAGTTGTTCTCAGGTAAGGTGACTCCATGAGCCTTCTGAGGAATCTCTGGGTCAGTCTCCTGGGTATATCTACTATCAACTGCTGAGCAATCCTTTGTTGTAATTCCTTGGGAGTTAGATTTCTGTTGTTGTCAGGAAGTCAATATGAGTCTGATGTACTTTTTTCCAAATTCTAATACTATCATTTCAAAACGATGACAAAATGTTTGATCAAAAGAAGTTTGCCATCCTCAGTACTTAGCCACTGGCATACAATCAGTTGAATCGTTATTTGTTTTTATTTTTTAAGCATTGCTGCGCTCAAATGTATGTTTACTTTAGCGTCTCCATACCTGCACATGTCTCAATATCACACAATACTGTATTGTGTTTGTGTACGCTGCTAATAAACATTTTGGTAACGTTGTACTGATTAGCGTAAACAGGTCGTCTGAACAACTCGCTGGAAACTATTGTTTTACGTCACGGATTAAAAATTGGTACAATAATTTTTGCTGTAAAAAAAACTGAACGTAATGAATACAACTATCACAAGTTTCGAGAAAACTCAAGACTGTTTTCGTGGTTTCCCTTTCACGTTGACAGCATGCTAATATTAGCCTTGAGCTAACCGGCTGGCGAGCCAGGGAAGCCAGATGACACAGCAAAAGAATCTGGGGAAAACTTTGTTAGCTTGCTAGGTTTCTATTTTAAGGATTCACGTTATAACTGCAACTTAACATTTCATACGTCATAATAACTATGTGGTACACATAAAAGCAATGTGCCATTTAGGGACTTTTAAGCTAAGAAGAAATAGCTCCCATGTAGAATGTCGATCATGAGTTGTCAGATGCATTAGCCTGCTTAGGAGCACAGTGTAGAGTAGCTGTAGTCTGGCCATGGAAATAACCATAACACTACCGACCGTTTTCTGTCGTAAAACTGCAAACCTAGCGGTCAAATCATGGCCATATATTAACGAAATATGCATTTGCTGCTTTCATGTTTTGACGACGATTTTAAAAGGCAAGCTAATAAACTGTGTAGGCCAATTTTTCGGTGAGATGGAGGATGGCTTTGGCCTTGACACTCATGTAAGCTAACGTTAGCATTCAAGCACGACAGCGATGACTGCGCTTTGTCAAGTCACTGTCATACATCTGGCAATCACGGTAGTTAACCGGACAACGACAACTGTATGGTGACAACACTTTAATATTAATTCGCCAGGATTAGATGAAACTGCTAGTCGTTATCTAACCGCGGGACATAAGTGCGGAGGTTGAAATAGCTGACCCCATTAGCTCTACTGCTAGCAAACTCGGTGATGTATTAGCATTGAGCTAACTTAATAAACTAATGGATTCTAAACAAACGTTGGACATTTAAAGAGTAATAGCCGATATCCACTATCGCAAAAATAATACAGTTTAATCAATATAAAATAAAAGTTTACTTACTCCCCTCCCGAAGCCATGGTCGTCCACCTGAATTGTTAGTAATAAATAAATTCTAGCTAAATGTTTAAGGAGGCTTAAACCGGTTTTCGTTACTCTACGTTCTCTGCGATACCACACGAAAGAGCAGCGGTTTCCGTGCCTTCTTTACTGTTATACCGTGAGCAAGACGAATCCTTAATTCTGATTGGCTGGAGGTTGTTCGTCAAACTTGAGAACCAATCATACATATGATGTCTGTCGTCACCGAGTGCATTGTAGAATTTTGGCCAGTAACAAATAAGAGGGGAGGTCATACTTTTTTCTCATTGGCCTTTTATCAAAGCCCAATTAACGATCACCGCGTTGATAATACAAAAACGTAAAAACATGAAATTGGTCTTTTACTCATAGTAACCGTGTAGTATCCCCTGGTTCTATAGTTTATCCACAGCAGGTAGTTAACTATAATAGGTTGAAAATTCTGTGATATCAGGCAAGTGTGTGAAGATAATCCCAAATTAAGCCAGACATATTATTAATTGAAGACATCCCAAATACACAGTTTTGTAAAAAAAAAAAAAAAAACACAATACCATATGTCTTCTCGAGACTTTTTTCCTGTATTTTACAGTAAAATTATAGCTTTTTACAAAATAATAGTATCCATCATTGGTGAGGTCAACATAGCCCACCCTCCCTGCTAACCAGAACATAACATCACAGTCTGACCAGAAGTTTGTCATCTTGTCTATTCTCAGTTTCAAACACCATTTGCGTTCAAAATAAACTTTATTGGGGTGATGGTGGGGGTGTGTGACGGTGAAGGTGTGAATCTGGCTATAGGTGAAAGACTGGTGGGAAGGTGCTGGACTGGAGAGGTGTGAAGGAGGATGGTGGAGGGTTGGAGGCAAGTGGGTGGGTGGTTGGAGGACAGGGGTGCAAGTGTGCATGTGTCTATGGAAGGGCTATGTGTGTGGGCGGATGTACGTGGCGGGGGGATGAGGGGGTGAAATATGTCGATGGGTGTTGGGTGGACAGGAATGCGTGTGGTGGGGGTGTATGTGTTGAGAGGGTGTGTGGTGGCGGGGGAAGGAGGGTGTGTTTGGGTGTGTGTGGATGGGTGGTGGGAGGGCAGGAGAGTATGTGTGTGTGTGTGTGTGGGGGGTGTCTGTGTTGAGAGGGTGTGTGGGGTCAGGGGGGGAGGAGGGTGTGTTGGTGTGTGTGGATAGGCGGTGAGAGGGCAGGAGGGGTTCCTTTGGGTGCGCGGCTGGGACACAGGGGTGTGGACTGACCCCCGCTGGGTGGCCGAGTCCCCCCAGGTGGCAGCGCGGGCCCTCTGCCTGTGGGGGTGGGGGGCGACCCCGGGCCCTGTCTGCCCTGGGTGGCCGGTGGCTGCTGATCTGGGCCAGCCGGGGCCTGTGCCTCGTGGCTACAGGGGCTCTGGCTGGGGCCTCCCTCTGCTGCTTCCCCGGACGGGCGCATGGTCGTTGTGGCTGCCGATTGCCCGGGTCTAGGAGGGCCTCTGGCCTGCCTCTGACCTTCGTGCAAACACGGTGGCATCTGCACAATCACTCTTCTCTGAACGTCTCCAGTCCGTATATTCTGCATGGTGACGCAGTCACTGTGTTGTAGCTTTATTCACCAATAGCTACTCTCCGCTAGTTTTGTTTGTGTGTGTTTCAGCTGCTTCAGTTTTAATCGAGATATACTATTTCTTTCTTTTTTTTCCTTTTTTTTTTGGGTGCTCCTGGCGGTCGTCAGCCTTCCCTTCCTGCAAGGAACGTGAGATATCCTCTGTCGTGTGTCTGTATAAGTGTAGTAGGTTGTTAATGGGCTGGTTGGATTGCATTATTTTCCGTATGTTGTTCCTTTCTGTCTTTTTTACCCCCTTCTCTTTCTGCTTTTCTGTTATCTTTTTCTCTTTCTGTCCCCTGCAGTCAGGTCCAGCAATAAGGTGTAAATTTAGCAATAAGCAATCAATCAAAATAAAAAAACAAAAATAAATAAAAAGACTTCATATTAACAAAAGGGGATTTATACATATAAAGCTCCTCTTGGCAAAGCAAATTTGCTCAGCACAACACAGCAGTCAGACCATCATTCTGCTTGCTACAATACTGGACAAGACAAGTTAGAAAAAAATAATAAGAAATAAGAAAAAAAAAGAAGGCTTTATTTCACTGTCCCCATTGACAAGTTTGAGGGTATAGTCAGAGAAAGCCAGTCCTATTCATTAAAGAACACGGCATTTTTCTTTTGTTTTCAGGCTGACAAGATAGGACCAAGTTCCTGTATTCTGTGGTGCAGTTCTGTGGAATCCAACAAAGGGCCCCACTGATGTTCTTGTGCATACAAAGGAAGAGTCCTGCAACATAAAAAAGCATGCTGCAGCTGAGAACGAGTATGACATCATAGTATAAAAACATGTTTAGAACAATAGACTGATTTAAACTAATAGGTGCTCAAATTTAACAATCTTTTTAAATCTGTCTGAAATCAAAGTGTATTCCCAATGTGTCTGGATTGAACTAAAATAATAATATGTAATTTGTGGCATCAGAAAGCCACACTGCAAATCTATTGCAAGTACACATTTATGATCAGATTTAAGTTCACAAGATTATATTTAATCTAAAATAATAAAGTATAAATGATTACATTATTATTCTTATTATCATTATTTTTATTATTATCATCATTATTATCATTAATACTACTAATAATAATAATGTAAAACCTTTACGATGTTCAAAACCATTTTTCTATGATCTGTGATAATATAAACCCAGTAAATTGAATATGTAATGCTTAAGCATGGTTGCGAATATATCTGTTAAACATTAACTGTTAAACAGTGCACTGCACAGTGAGCCTTTACCCAAATTCTACTACCCCCCACAAGTTTGGGCACATGTATGCAAGTAAACTTATCTTATAAGTTTTCACACTGCATATGCAATACATCACATTTTTTTACCAAAATCATAAAGAAGGCAGTGAGTATAGTGTCTTACTCTGCTAAGGGTTGTGTGGGGAGGCTCCAGGTCTTTTCCCAACAAGCTGCTGCTTCTTGTCTCCTGCCAAGCCTCCATAACACCTCACCACACCACAGTCCTGCACCCACACCCTCTGAAATAAAATATGTAACATGATGTCATGTCCTAATGGAGGACCAAACAAATAAAGCTTATATTGTGTTCCTGTGCCACATACATGTTAATGCCTGCATTTTGTGACAAGAGAAAACAGAAACATGGATGATGTGTAAGAATAAAGCCAGGCCTTGTCCACACAAACATGAATAGTATTGGTAAAGCATAGTCATTTCTATGTTTTGGCCTCCTGTCTACATTCAGTCACAGTTTTAGGGAACAGCATTGCAGACACACACTTTTGCAGCCTGATTGCAATTATCAGTCACTTTGTGTCCGTTCTTTATTTGTCACACCCTAATGTGTATATCTCAGCTTGCAACCAGCCCTCTGCTTCCTGTTTAAATCAGCACACACAGCAAGTACCGTACATGTGAATAATCATGTAATACACATTTTCAGGTGTGTTAGGTAGCTTGAATATTTCTCTTCTCTTTTTTTGCAAAATTAGTTTTTTGTAACAAAAGCTGTTTAAAAAAATATTAATGTATGTAAGAAATATGCCTCATGGTTTTGAGGGACCACTTGTGATCAAATCTCAGTTACTTGCACTTCATGCAAATAAACTTGTCACATGACCAGTTGTAAGCAGAGCAAGAGGACACTAAGAGGTCTGCTGATGTTTCCCTGAAATCAGGAATGCATTCAGTCACCTGAACTGTATCATTATTCAAATATGAACACGGGTCCATTTCGCCTGGGTGGCATTTTTTACTGAAACTTTTTTTTATCATTTTGAGTAGCACAGTTATACAACAGACTAATGAGAAAAGTAAAAGGAGCATGAAATAATTTATTTGTTACGTTTCAGCGCATCTCTGCTGACTAAAGACTCACTAAAACTCTGAAACTGCAGTTATTTTCTAAACCAGCCTCAGAAGAAAAGATCTTTCTCATATTGAGAAAAACAGGGCCGACATTGCTAAAGTAAAATCATATGCCAAACCCTGAAGTTACATCTATGGTGTAATTACCTGGATGGACCTGCAGGCTGAGTTGGAGGTCTCTGAGCGCCTCTCTCAAGCAATCCATCTGGGTAAAGCTGATTCCCCTACTAGCTAATGACAGCGCCTTCAGTCTCTCGAGGATACAAAGATCTATTCCCCACCTGACATCCATATCTACACTAAGGATTTGTGGTTGGAAACCTGCAACTGAAAATAATGAATGAAGTTATAAAAACTGAAAGTCCAGAGAAAACAAGTTCTCTCTCAATCAATAAAATCATAAAAAAACCTCACCTCTCTTTTTAAAGTGCACTTTCACCAGCAGATTGATGCTCCTATAATGAACGATATCATCTTGTTTGTTTGTTTGTTTAAGATGTTAAAAAAAACCGATGACAGAAGTAAAACCAATTTAATCTAACAAACCTTGTGTAGTGGGTCACAGCTTGTTTCCAGTCCTTAAGGTAAGTGAAACAGTGACCCTGGAGGAGGTAGGCAGCCGCAACCCAGAGCAGCATCGCCACCATATCTTCACCCTGTTCTTTCATATCCCTGCTTCTATCCATAGCACTCTCTTCTGGCTCTTTCAGCACCACTTTCTCTGGCAGCAGCTCCTGTGTTGTGCTAATAACTTCATTGCAGAGGGCTGTACAGTCTGCAGGTTGCTGGGCCATAAGCAGGGCAGCTCCAGCTTCAAGATAAAGCCTGGGTAACTTGGGGAGGGTGGAGACCTCAGCATGCACCTGAGACAACATACAATAAACACATGTGGATTAACATGTTCAGAAACTATTCTTTTCCAAGGATAAAACATTACAGCTTCAAAGCAAGATGTTAAACTAAATATTCTTGTATTTCACTTTTTTCGCTCTTACAACGTGTTTATCTTCTGAGTGAAGAGCAGCCAGCAGGTCCAGGTAATGTTCAACACCCTCTGGTACTCTACAGAAACAAGACACAGACTCATTCATCAACTATAAGAGTTCAGTGTGTGTCTCCTGTACTCATCTATATATTCTAGTTTGAACAGGGGTGAGAGTGAAAGAGATTTATAGAGAATCTGAAGCTCTATGTTGCTCTTCTCACCTGCCATTGAGCACACACTTGAGAGCTAGCCTGCAGAGGATACTCAGGGCAGATGGGACTGAGAGCAAGGTGCTCAGTGATTGGCTCGGGAGGAGCAGAGATGGAGAGAGGAGATGGGTACCAGCCACAGCAGGCTCTGTAGTAGAAGGTAACAACAAAGTCTGTGGAAAAAGAGAAGTTTCATGTTTCAGCATACAAGCTTGCACAAAACTGAATGTGTCAGCCAGCAACTTAACTGTATATACACAAAAGAAGGAACTATTTATGTAATCCTAAAATGCTGTACCTGTACAAGACAACATCCTTAGACTAATTTACCTACAATGTTATGTTTTGTCTTTGCAAATGTATTTGCTGTTAAGTTATATGTATTTTACTCACTGAATGCAGTATACGAAGTGCTTGTATCTCAGCCTTTATGTTTTCTAGCTGCCTGTAGATGAGGGTGCTCTGGTAGAGAGCACATAAACATCGGGAGTCTGTTTCCAAAGACTTTCTGTAACATTGCAGTGCCATTTGAGGGCAGCTCTGGAGACAAATGCAAACATATACTTACTTACTTTATGCAAAATAATCCTGTATCCTGCTGTACAAGTAATGTGAATGTGTACCATATGGGCAAAACAGGAGCCTGAGAGGAAGTGTGTATATGCTACAAGAGCTCTGGGGCCTGGCATGGTGGAAGCTGCCTGGAAACAAGACAGAGCCTCTGAACTGCAACCCTCATTCAGCCTCTCTGCACCTTATTCAAAACATGCAGATCAGAGCAAACACAAGGATTATTATTCAAGAAGTGTATATGTAGTACAGGCTATCAAAGTCATATTAATAGATTGTACACAGAATTACTGTCCGGCAATGTGAATAACACAGATTATCTTGTCAGAATTGTAATGATGGTGTTGGATGTAGGAAAATTGTAGATGCATAAGGGTCTGAGTTACTTTGACAATAACCTAAATTTGCTAGTTATATAACTGTGACAGCATCTCAAAAACAACTTTCCTGGTGGGTATGCATGTGTAGTATGAAGTTGTTAATGCCAAGCAGAAATTGCCAAAGGAGAGGTAAAAGTCAATGATAGATATGCTGTGTCACATCCACTAATTACAACCCTTTAAATAGGCCAGTGTGAATGATATGAGGAATTCTTTATTTCTATAATTTGGGAGGCCGGGTAAGCAGCATTATTCAATTAGGGAAGAGATGGCAGCAGGATGCTCTATGCAGAGATGGAGAGGGGGTGAAGGAACTACCAGTGGAGAAAGTATGATGCTCTCAGCAGCAATCTGCTTAGAAACCTCAGGTCCTGGTATTCATACAGATTCTACATAGGTGCATACAATCTTTTAAAACATTATTACAGTTCATGTGAACCCATTCACATGAACAGAATTTCCTGATGACAGTAATCCATTTCAGTGGAATAATGAATCCTGCAAAAATGGTTCAGAAATGTTTTGAGACACATTATGAAGAGAGCAAGTTGTTAAGTTAGCCAAAAAATCTTCCAGATTTCCATCCACTTCTTTTTAAACTCAGTCTACATAATCAAATATTCAAATGCATACCCTAAAACTCTGTTTGAAAATTTTATATTTTTTCTTGTAATAATTTGGTGGCCCATATGAAAAAAGTGACTAGATTACAGCAATGTAAAATATCTATATTATAAAAGTCCAGAACAGAAGCCCAGACATTCATTTAAAACAACAACAACAACAACAACAACAACAGAAAAACAACCAAACTGTCTTGTAATCGCAAATTGCAATCACCCTTTAACTAGAAATGTTGCTGACCTTGGGCAATGGCTGTGCAGATCTGCAATAATTCCACAAGCCTTCTTGGGTCCATCACCAGTCTTGGAAAGTTATAAAACTTCTCCTTTGCCTTGTCTCCACAACTATCCCCGAATCCACCAGTTAATGACTCAAACAAAGGGGACATCTCCTCCTGCATAACAGAAGAAAATGTTGTAATGCCATAAAAATTAAACCTGTGTCATTTAACAAAACACAAACTGGACTGGACAATGCTGATTCAGTTTTCTAAATCCATCATCAATTGCCATCGGGGAGGAGTCTAAACAGTAGCAAATGTATTCTGCAGAATTATGATGAACACTCCAAACATGAAGCAAGAATTACAAAGAATCACATTCAATATATTTGGGAAAATGCTTGGACAGTTTTTCTTTATTGTTTTCTCCATGTATTGTATCATGTATAACGGAGAAAGGCCACAAGATAGAAATGGAGGAAACAACAAAGCATGAAGAGATTATTTGATCAACATCATGCAGCCTTTCAAGAGATAAACAGCATGTAAATTACACTGGAATTAATCTGGAATCTAAAAAAAACTTATGATACACCATAATCCAGTAGCATTTTTTCCCCGTACCAGCCAATAAAGTCATTTAAGACAGTCCTTTTATAAGGCAAGTCCGATTAAAAAACTAAATACTATGGTTCTTTTAAAGCACCGAAAGTGAGGGGGAACATATCATTAAGGTATAAACCTACCTGGAATTCCTGTATAGTTTTTAGCTGGCAGGTGGCCAGCCACATTGTCCATTGCAGATAGAAAAGGTTCAGTACAAAAGGATGACCTGCTGTGTTTCCCACTGATTGGATCACTGTTCTCCAAAACACATGTGGATCTGAAGGACCAGTGTCACTTCCTGTCACCTGTAGAACTTCAAGAAACAAAGGGAAGCTGTAAAAAGAGTTTACATTGTTTAAACCATGTTTTCAGGCATGGGCCTACCTCTCTCTCTGGCTTGTTTTATGAATAGCTCCACTTCTATGAACTGAGACTGAGCAATAAAGCACATGCAGGCATTGAAGACCACTGAAAGCTCCAGCTCTGCATGATCTGCATGAAGAGGGATGCCTGGAAAAATGGACACACAAAAAAAGAGGGAGACAGAAGTTGAATAAATGTAAACAATGATTCACATATATTAAGAAATTAAGAGTTTCTATCATAAAGGTGAGTGAGCACCTTGTATTTTCCTTAATAGTTTGAGGAACTCATCGGCACATCTTCTCACGTTGGTGTGGTCTCGGCTCAAAGCACATTGTCCCTCATGTTGCTGTAGTGGTTAAAAACAAACTGACGATGTGAGCAGGATGTAACGTTTCACTATATTCAGGCAAGGCTTAACTTGAATATTTACATCACATGCCTACCCATTTAATAAGAATAAATGAGCATATATATATATATATATATATATATCCGAATAATATATGATTAGATTAGAAAATGTGCAAAGCAGCTGAAGATGGATAGATGGTGACAGAATAGTAGCTATAGATAACACTATCAGGCTGTATAAGTCTAGCCACAAAACAAAATACACAGTAGACGATAACAGACCTAATTGATACAATTTGCTCTTTTAACTTATTCTCAATAAGAAATACATAACGTTAAGAAAAAGTTTTAAGTAGCAGGTAATGAAAAACAGTGAGGCGCTAGCTGCTGAAGAAACGAAACACCTAACATTACCTACCATTAAATCATTTACCACCTCGTTATTTTCCTGTGTCCACCTTTCAAGTAAAGACCGTGGCTGGTGCATTTTGTCAGACATCACATCCCTGTTATGTGAAAAGTTGACGGTGTTGAACTTTCCCTCGTTTATCAATGATTATACAGGAAGTAAACATTAGTGGGTGCATCGCAGCGGGGCTCTGCTGCCCTCCATGGACAGATCACTGAACTGCACACGCAGTCTGCTATCTGCCCAGCAGATGGTGGTGTAAGAGAGCTAAGTTTAGTTGATTTTCTAGAAACTTCAGCCACTGGATTCTAAAAGGGCCCACAAACTGTTAAGAGTGGTTATTTTGCGTATGACAAGTAATCCTATAAAATAACATATCGAAAACTGCACTGACTGAACGCATTCAGCTTGATTTTCCTATCATGGATGTCCATCATCCGAGAGTTTCTCAAGCCACTGTGGCATGTTGCCACAATCTCGTCCTTATGACTCCACACTGGTCTAAAGTAAACTCAATCCTCGGCCTTAATGGCATTATTGCTGAGTCATCCCTGAGACTGCCAGGACAGCCATTTTTCTAGATGCCACCCCCAAGGTGACTCCCTCTTGTCTCACCCATGTCCACTCTTCTCTCATCCCCTTTCTGCGTTCTCATCACTCCATCAACATATCATCTTGTTCTCTGATATCTTCAGTCTTCACAGAGAATTCAGCACAACATTCCACCTCTTCTTTTGTTTATTGTGTCAAATCACTGAGCAGTCTAATATTCCACTAGTGAAAAACAAGGGTAGCTCCTCACAGCTTCTGCATCACAATACGCTCCCCGCACCTGCATGTGTAGGCATACACACAAGACACCATTCTCCTGGGACAAGTTTAAATCTTTTGTTATATTTTCCTTCATATCGATCTTGTTGTTTGCCATCTCTAAATCTGTCTCACAGCAAATGCCTTTCTAGCCATCCCATCAAGGACAAGGATTGAAGGAGTCTCCTTTCTCTCCACCTTTTATGATTACCAGTGTCAAACTGCCAAAGTCTAATTAAATGTTTGGTAATGATGATGTCAACCATGGTGGTGCTGACTATTTCAAACTATTTTCATTTTGATGGGTTACACCATCATAAATTTTCAGACTGGTGTCCATGGCCTGTCATTCTTTGAAGGCTTTAGTCTGTTTCATCTTAAGCTAGTGAAATAGATTTATTTCCAGGTAAACCTGAGATGAATGATATTTATATCCTGCATGTTCTTCAGCTCTCTGAACACGTTCGATGTTGCAATGAAAGGTGTGTTTGTGAAAACATGATTATACTGTCATTGGTTTCACTTGTGAGATTCTTAAGGGAATTTAAACAAATGTAATTGAATTATTGGAGGGTACACTAAGGGTTTAGGTGTGACACAGTCTTAAGGTTGTCACTTCAATGAAAAACACTTGTGTTCACAGCGACAAAGAAAGGCTGATAAAGAGGAATGATTGTGTGCTGATTCCCCTGTTCTTCGGCATACATCTCATGGGAACGATGTACCCACAATTCTCTCTACTCTGTAAAGTATGCAGAGTAAACTCACTCACCCTGAATTTGAGTAATCAATAGATGCTGGAATGCTCTTCAGACCAGGCCCTCTTTTTAGACCAGACATCCTTTTACATCAGCAGAGATAGCTCAGATTTTTTTTTGTCCATGCTGTATCATTGTAACACATCTTTATGCACATCCACTGTAAAGTTGCAGTGAAAAACTGCAGCTGTTTTTGGTTCCTAAACGATGGTGCAACTAAATATACACATATGGCAATTAATTATTCCCAACCAACATAAAAGACAGTAAAAAAAAATAGCTATAAAAACTTCAGTTTGTGTGTGCACGTGTGTGTGTGTTTGTAAGTGAGTGTATGTAGTAAGAATTGTCAATGGCCCAGCAGTTGAGGTGAGCCCCAGGAGGGATGATCTGCAAACTCACACTGCAGCAGCAAAGCTAGAGAGCATCAGCAGAACACACTAAACACCCACACAATCCATTCACACTGGCTTTACCTACAGCCTCAACAAAATGACTTCATACTTTTTAAAACATTGTAGAATAATTTTTTAGAAATGTTCACAAAGATTTTCACAAGTTTCAAACATGCTTAAACGAATTCATGCAAAGTCTGTGTTTTAGGTATTTTTGAATAAATAAAGATAGAGGAGGTGATGTTTGAGAAACATAACGCATGCTTTAAAGATACTATAAAGTTGTTTGTTTCAGCAAACTCTGGACATTCTCAACCCCCTCAAGTAGAACACACCTTCAGATAGCTATGCTTAGTGTATAGTTAGGCTATAGCATTTTCTCTGCAGGCAGTAGTTTTCTGAAGAAAAGGTGTCTCTTTAAAAAAAAAGCGTGTCCTGGTGCTGACTAGTGAGTTTTCCCTCCCGCCTATATAAGCCAAGCACTCTCCCTCCCACTGCAGTCAGATCTCCTACGGCCCAGCCAACATGAGTTACACTGTAGACCACCACTTCATGGGCCCGGGCTCGTACCGCAAGGCTCGACCCGCCTCTGTGTCCTCCAGCGGGTTTCACTCTCAGCGCCGCCGCCTCGCATACAGCCAGCCATCCTCAATCGACAGTCTGGAAACCTTCAACGGTGACATGACGCGGAGGAGCGAGAAAGAGATTCTGCAGGCTCTGAACGACCGATTTGCCGGTTACATCGACAAGGTGAGGAACCTGGAGATGCACAACAGCAACCTGGAGGCGGAGGCGGCAGCGCTGCGCCAGAACCAGGCCGGACGGGTCTCGATTGGGGAGCACTACGAGCGTGAGCTGAGTGAACTAAGGGCTCTCTTGCAGCAGCTGACCGGGGAGAAGGCCCGCGCAGCACTGGACCACGATCACCTGGAAGAAGACATTCAACACTTGCGCGTCAGGTTGGAGGATGAGGCGCGCAACCGGGAAGAGTTGGAAGCCGCTTCTCGCGCCATGAAAAAGTATGTTGAGGAGTGCCGGCTGGCACGCATGGAACTGGACAAGAAGCTCCGTGCTCTGGAGGAAGAGGCCATTTTTCTTAAGAAGAATCACGAGGAAGAAGTGTCTGAGCTTTTGGCGCAAATTCAGGGCGCACAGGTGAGCTTCGACATGAGAGACACGCTTAAGGCGGACGTCACCAGCGCACTGCGAGAGATTCGCTCGCAGCTGGACAGCCATGCATCAAAGAGTGCAACTCATGCCGAGGAATGGTTTAAAGGTGAGTTGGATCAACGACAAAAGGTATGTTTTAAAGTTATTGTGTACTTCTCTGCGCTCATGTAAGGCTCACTGGTTCTCTGTCCACGGTGCTGAAGTCCAACGTCCTCTGGCTGGGTTGACGGTTTATTTTAACCACACAGGGATTCAATGTGATAGTCACTTAATACAATAAATATTAATCATGTTACCTGTTATACATTTGAGGATAATAGATCTTGCTGGTTGTATTTTGATTGCAAATCTGTCTTTACTACCGCAAACATTTAAAGTTTGCAGACCGCAAACATCAAAAGAGACTGATAAAGTTAAATTAGGCTACCGATAAATAAAGACCCAATCAGATAAAACTGTTTTTTTTCTTTACTATCCATCTATAGTTGTAGACTGTTCTCTGTGGCACAATCTTTGCCGCAGAAGGTTTTTTTTTAACTAAAGCACTGCAGGCGTGAGATGGCACACAGCGAAGAAACCGTGACTAATTTTCACTCATGCTGGGGTGACATTGGTTTTGTGTTCTTGTTTGTAGCCTTTGCACGTTGTCCTTTGCTCTCTTTATTTTTATTCATTTTCCCTCTTCTAGCCTCCACAGAATTATGTGCCCACAGGGCTTCTGACCTTTAAGGTACCATATGCATATATAATAGACAACTTTGAAGTCCAAGAAGGTTTAGTGTATGCAGTAGTTTAAAGGCAATCACAGAACTTGATGGCCTATACAGCAACTCTTGCAGTGCTTTTACATCCTGGTCTGATCTAGGCAGTAAAGGGAGCAAACTGAATGACCTTCTGTGTATCCAGCTGACTGCAGCAGTGGCTCATTCATAGTTAGAAGACAGAGGAAGCTGAGTCAGACAGACTGACAGATGGACAGTGTCAAGGTTATTCAGTCTCCCAGGGGCGACTGTCTGCTCCGTCTGCTCTCTAAGGCAGGAATGGTTAAATGCTTGTGGACAAAATTTTTTAAATCTAATCCCTGGATGTGGATCCTGAATTTCTTTTTGTGTTCTCTTTGGTATGCCTATACAAACCAGTGAGTTGTGTGGCACAGCAAAATATCTGACATTATGTGTTTAAACTTTTAAGATGCTTTTCTTTGTTCTTCCTGCAGTGCGAATGGACCACCTGTCCGAAGCTGCAAAGTCTAACCAGGATGCGATCCGCGGATCCCAGGAAGAGATTGGAGAATACCGCCGCCAGCTTCAGAGCCGCACCATTGAGCTGGAGACTCTTCGAGGAACCAAGGAGTCACTGGAGAGGCAGCGAATGGAGAGTGAAGACAGACATCATGATGATCTCAACTCACTACAGGCATGACATAACACAGAAAAACAGATATGTGCTCTAATTCACATATATCCTCTCAGAATGTAAGTGCAATATTTGACCTGTGAAGCTGTTTTCATTTTCCAGGAGACCATTAATCAGCTTGACAATGAGCTAAAAACCACCAAATGGGAGATGGCCAGTCAGCTGAGAGACTATCAGGAGTTGCTGAATGTAAAGATGGCCCTTGATATTGAGATTGCTGCTTATAGGTTAGTCAGAGCCGGAAAAAAACACACACTCCTATTTAAAATGATGAATTGATTTCATGTCAAGTGTTCTAAACATTTTGGCTGTGTCTTCAAAACAGGAAATTACTGGAGGGAGAGGAGAATCGTTTTGTGTCCGGTGGGGGTCCATACACTTATCTGGAGGGCAGATTCTCCACTCATGTGAAGGTGAAAGGTGACGAGATCTCAGATACCGTCATCTTGGAAGAACAGACCGATGAGACACAGGTGACAGAGGTGACAGAAGAGGCAGATGAGGAGGAAGATGAAGAAAAGAAAGAAGATGAAGAGGAGGAAGGAGAAGGAGATGATGACAAAACCAAAGAGGAGGATGGTGAAGATGAGGGAGGGGAAGACAAGGAAGTAGAAGGTGAGGGAGAGGAAGAAAAGGAGGAAGAAAAGGGAGAGGAGGAAAATGAGGAAGAGCAGAAGGAGGAAGAGGAAGAAGATAAAGGTGCATCCCCTCCTCCAAAATCCCCTCAGCCCAAATCTCCTGCTGTGAAATCACCAGAATCTAAATCACCAGAAAAATCTCCAGAATCCAAATCACCAGCATCCAAATCCCCAATGCCCAAATCACCTGCTAAGTCACCTGCAGTCAAATCTCCTGCAGGAGACAAGTCAAAGTCACCTGAGTCAAAGTCGCCCGTGAATAAATCCCCTGAATCTAAATCTCCTTCCAAGACCCCTGAACCAAAGTCACCAGAGAAAGAGAAAGCCAAGCCTGTTGCTGCCAAAGACACCCCCAAAGAGGAGAAAAAAGACGAAAAGCCTCAGTCTGTCAAGGAGGAAAAGACGGAGAAAGAGAAGCCTGCAAAAGAGGAGAAGAAGCAGGAACCTAAGGAAAAAGAGCCAGAGAAAGCAGACAAACCTGACTCTAAGAAAGAGAGTAAGTCAGATGAAGCACCCAAAAAGGAGGGAGCTTCAAAACCTGCAACACCCAGTAAGACCTCTGAGGATAAAGACACCCTAAAATCTGAGGATAAAGAGAGCGCTCCCCCTGCAAAGGAGGACAAGTCCCCTGCGCCTAAATCAGAGAAGGCTGGGCCTGAGGCGAAGATGGTTTCTAAAGTTGAGCCCGAGAAGACAGAGAGCAAAAAGGAGGAGAAGAAGCCAGAGGAAAAGCCCGCCCCAAAAGTAGAGTCAGAGAGCAAGGAGGAGAAGAAACCAGAGGAGAAAAAGGAGACTCGTACAGAAGAGAGTAAAGAGGTGAAGGGGGGAGCAAAGATGGAGAAAGCTGAGAAATCCTCTGGCACTGAGTCGAAGGAAAGTAAGGAGGAGAAAGCCAAGAAGTAAGATTTAAACATTGTGTCTCAGCTCTGGAGGAGAAGAATTGGAGATGCCAAAGAACAATGAGGGAGGGAGGTCAGGCATAGGTATGAGAAGGGATGCGAGCAGGAGAAAAATGAACTGGATGCACCCAGCTATTTAGACAGGCACTTTCATGTCCGAAGCAAAGCAGGTAACAGTATGTAAGCAATATTGATTTCCGTAGCAAACAATCCCCTGCTCCCTAAGTATGGCCATAATATACCCCTGAAGCTTCTGATGTACGACTGAATGCTCTAAACTCTTTATCTGAATGTGACAACTGCCCTTAATGAATAACAAGTGCATTTAAAATTAATCCTGATGGGGCAGCAGGGTCCTGCTGTGCCTACACAAGCCTTCAAGGGTATATGTCAAAACAATATCAACTAAAGATTGTGACAGATATTGAATATAGAAATGTATATTTAAGGAAACAGATATGTCTATACTATATTTGAAGTTACAGTAGTAAGAAAGACTTGCATTTTGCTTGTTGTGCACCTTAATGCAGCTTCTCCTGACAGGTGAACTGTGGTATCTCACTCTTCCAGTCTGTAATGCTAGAACAATGATGACTGTGCTATGTATAAAACTGCTGAGAATATGCAATATGAAACAGTAAATAAAGAGTGAAAAATCAAACACAAGTAGCTTTGTGCTGTCTTAATATGTTAACACTGCAAAAAGTCTGTGGCACATTAACCTTTACAGGGGAGATTTATGAAGTGTCAGGAATAATGATACAAGGTGTGAGGCCAAAAGGTAAATGCTACGACTTATTACTGCACTGCATTGCGGCTAAAGAGAGGGGGAGCTGTACCCACCTTCAGCAGCCACTGCACCCTCTCTCACATCCAGCAGACCACATTCATGTATAAATAAAGAGCAGCATTGCCTCCTCGGACAGAGCAGACTCAATTTCACTCTCATTTCCCAGATCTACCTCAATACACACAGGGGCACGCTGGATCATCACCTCTGTAATCTTCTTACATATCCCACATTAATTTATAATTACCAGTTATATAATAGGATCAGTATTATGAGCAGGTACTAGATTAATACTTAAAACACTCAGAAAACCTATAATATAAAGTAAGAAATTCTGATATATATATATATATATATTTAGTACATTTCTGCTTCACAACTAAACAGTATATTTCAATAGGTTGTGATGAAGGTCATAAATTTAATCACTCAGTGCCAATTAAAAAAGCAGGTAACCATGACATTACTGTCACCAGGAACATCCTTTCTTTTCTGGCAACAAAGAACTATACATATGGGTGCGGTTTATACTTTGATATGTGAAAGGTTTTTGCAGCATTGAGAAATAGTGTGGTCAACCTTTCCTTGTATACCGACACTGGAAACACTTTGGCTGACATTGGAAGGATAATTCGTCTGGCATGAAGTCAGCGTTCCCTTTGCATCATATCACCTTAAAAAAAAATCCAATGTCACTGCAACTGATTGATTAGCTCTGTATTAAAGCTGCAGTAAACAAATATCTTTAAGAAGTAAATAAATGCAAACATTTTAATTCAACTGAAAATACTGCCCTTCCTCCCACAGCTCTCCCTGCCTTATTCTGAAGTTCCTTCTACCAGACAAGCGTTGTTAGTTGTATGCTTCATACATGCTAAAAATAGATCAGCATCAATAGGGTTGGAGCCCCACATGCCAGTCAGATTTAACCCCTTCATGCAACATAGTATACAGCTTGTGCTGTTCACACTACCTCAGATGAACTTGTGTCAAAGGGCTTGTGATTGAAAAGTATTACCAGTTTAATTTTCAAAAGCCTGCAAACCTGAAAAGACAAGTCTACTTCCTCTGTGATCAATTGAATTACAATATTTTACCCAATGAAACTAAAGAATTAAAACTCCCTTGCACTGTAAATTAATTTTGCAAATAAAGTATAAAAAATAAAAGGGGGAAAGACACTGGCTGCTTTTACTAGCTTTCCCTCCCCCTTTCATAACCATGTTTTTGGACTCAGTAATTGTATTTTCTTTTCATTGAAATAGCTTATTGACAACAGTTGACATTATAATCCCTCGATGCGAACTGAAAAACTGTAGGGCCACAAGTCACCTGGATTCATTTCTTTTATCTACTGATTCAGTAGTTTCCCCAGTCTCTAGACTCATACCCTTTGAGATTAGTTATCTCTAACAATGATTCATCCTAAAGAAGATACAAGACTCAGAAAATTTGACTGCAGACATTTTCCACCTCTGAATAATAGAAAAAAAATATCACCGGATCCACATCTGAAGTGGTCATCTTCATCATTCTTCAACATTCTGCTGGACTTGGGCAGCAAAAAGTAAGAAAATGAAAAGTGATACTTCCCCTGCAGGCTAATCAGAAAATCTAAGTTATACTTAGACGTATCAATATCATCGATAAGAATATTTTTTGCATGTACTGAAGTCATGAAGATAAATGATAGAGCAAAGACCAACTGCAAACAATATGCTAAATATCACATTCCATGGGCATCATTCTCTGTGGAAATGACTCAGCTTACTTCTGTACTGAAGCTCAATGGCATAATAATCAGCAAGCTCTGACAAGGTCTATAAATAGAGCTGAACATAGAGCAGTTAGGGTAGAGAGGACAATAAAAGGATTAGACAGAAAAATATGGGGCACACAACAAAACCTGCATGCAGTAGAGCCACAAAAAGATCAGTTATAAACTTGTTAAGGAAAATATCAAGGTTTATTTTTTATTTCTTTTTTTCAAAGATTTCAAAAAGGGAACTTTGTGTGTCAAAGTCACAAAAATCAAGGCTACAAGTTTTAAAATACAAAGGGAAAACTGTATACACAGGTTTAACGGTGACTGAAGAAGCCCTGTGGATGGTTGTACTTGAATGGCTTCAGGCGATTTGGACCCCTGAAATGGAAAAAACAGAGAATTAATATCAGAGATATATATATATATATATATATATATATATATATATATATAAACTATTCTTCCTTAACTGCATACCTGACAGTACGCAGGCACATCTTTTCACGGGGGAACTCTCGAGGTCCTTCCACACTGTCATCCTGTCCCTCTGTCTCCAAATACACGTCTAAGCAGAAGCACAGGCGTGCTAGCTGATTGGTAAGCAGCTGGTGTCCTGGACGTGGTCCTTGCAGCTCATTCTTGAACACGTTAACTTCACTCTCCATGGCCTAAAAATGTAAACAGCAAGTTAAGAGCATGGAAAATCATGGATGTTGTAAGTAACAGGATGTCAATAACAGTGCTCAAAATTTGAGATTTGATAAAATGAAAACTTCTAACTCGAAGATTGTCATCTGTGCGTCCACTGCTGTCTCCTTTCCAGTTGAGAGAGAGGGAAAACAGGGGAGAGATCTCTGGGTAACGGGGGCTCAGCACCACTGCAGCTTGGAGACAAGCTGAGAGACATGAGGGCATGTTGTTTATCAAACCAGATTCAAACCAACTGAATAACATCCAGATATGTTCGCCGTGACTGGATTTACCTGTGCCTCTTTCAACCACTCCCAAAAAGTACAGATCGGTCTCCTTTGCCAGCCCAGCATCAGTTACATGACGTGTATATGGCAGATCCTTCAAAAGATGTGAAATATTACAGTGATGCTGCTTTTGATATTATTGTGAAGAATACTTCTGAGAACATTTTTCTTGATTTGTTTTTCCATCTACCATGTACTCCTGCTGACTGATGGTGGTCCAACGGGCTAAACGGGAGATGATCTTTGCAGGAAAGATGTGCTGACACTCGCTGGAGACTGGGATGATGTTGTGCTCTGAGGACAGGAGCATAATGATCTCAGCCAAATTTCCCATGTATTTAATGTGCAAAGTTGTTCAAATACTTACCTAAGGAGGCAAACTGTTTGTGCAGAGCCAAGCGGGACAGGACACGTCCTCTCAGCAGCTTCATGGTGTTCTCCATGTGGTTGGCACTCAGAGAACTGCCAATGAGCACACCCTAGAAACAAAAAAACCAACATTGTACAGTTGTAACAAACAAAAACTGGGCTCTCCTAGAACACCTTGATCTCAACACACCTCTGAAGAATCACTTGGAAATTGAAGTCCTCCGAGATTCTGAACCCACATGTAGGGATAGCCCAGCTCCTCCACATAATCGGCAAAGGAAACAATCCTAGATGGATATCATGGGTTAGTCTAACTGGATTTTTTCTCTCTTTCTTCTTATTCACTTTAATTACTGGACATCCTTACCCAACTTTATCAAACTGGTAGCGATTAGCTGGATTGGGAGTTTCTCTCCCTTGGTCACTAGTGTAGAGACAGCTGAGAAGAGTTTCTGATTTCAGAAGGTCTCTATAAAGAAAAAAAAACTAACACAATTAGACTCTCTTTAGGCTGAAGGGCACAGATAGCATCAAATGCTTCTGTGAATACACACGCACCCTGCGCTGATGGCTGTGCTGAGGTCTGTGGAAGTGGAGACCTTGGTCTTGACAGTCATAATGTTGAGATTCATCAGGTAGTAGAAGAAGAGATGGAGGATGCTGCCATCTGGGGAGATGAGGAAGAAAACACATGCTGAAGAGCTAATCCACTGCTATCTTAATATTCCCTCTACCCTCCTTTTATTAATCCTGCCAGTGACAGCCCCCTTGGGTTTACTTTACACACTGCAGAGTATTAGAGAGCAATAACAGGGTGTGGTCAGAAAAGCAGCTAGCAGCCCCTAGGGAGTACCTATCATGCTGATGGTCATCTTTCCCACTCCACTCTGCAGTGACAGTGAACTCAGTGACACACTGTCACTCACACAGTTCACATTTTGCTTTTCCTGCATTAAACAGACTGCTGAAGCTAGCAGCAGTGAAGATAACTGGGAAAAGGGAGGGGAATAGGGGTAAAAACAGAAAGTCAGTGAGAGCTTGGTGATGAGAGAAAATGCTTACAGAATATTGTAGGTGCTGCAGACCTATAATGCTGCAAGCATCTTTCTCACCTCTCCCTACCCTCCCTACTTCCATTTTAGGTAGAGTTACGCCTGCAATGCAGATCTCCCCATAATCTGTCACCATATTCCTTTTGTTGCCAGCAGAGGGAAGACAAGGGTCAAATGGTGTCATGTCACAGCAGAGTGGGTCAAACTGTCTTTCACATACTATCTAATAGGTATCCAGTTTCTTAACACCACAGCATATGCATACTCATATTACAAGGAGCGAAAACAAAAAGAATAGTAAATATGTGAACGCAAGCGGTGTAAAGACGAGGAATGTTTCTGTCTGCAGGAACAGCACAAAAGTTATTCATGTAGATTGCTACAAAGGTATACAGAATGAGCTACCTTTACACTTCAGGTCCAAGCACAGAGACAGAGGGTGCCTTTTTAGCATTTCCCGTCTTTTATCATCCAGCTGGCCACCCGTGGTTGGCCGCCTTCTCTTCTGTCAACCAGACGATGAAAAAACACAAGGATCAGTGGATGAAAAGACCGCTTACAGAGGAAACTACATACAACCGTTGTGTAAAAGACAATCGGGTTCAAACAAATTTTGAATGATCAGATCTATTGAATTATTAGTTTTTTCTAATAAACACTTTTTCTTGTTGATCTATGAAACTTGTGAAACCCAAACCTTTAGTTCTTTTCCTTCATGCTACACCAAAATTGGAATAATAGCTGAAATATCCCCTACCCACTCAAATCAGAAATCCAATCAAACCAGGACTTTTTCATTCAAAATTGAACCAGTTTGGGAAATCATAGGCGATATCCAGTTCTGCATAATAATGGATAAGCATCTCTAACATTTTAGCCGTCTGCTTTTTCAAATAAAAGGAGACAAATCAAAATAAGAACTGGAAGTGGTAAAGGTAAAGTGGTAAATCCATCCCTCAGTCGGGAATTTGGAATACATATATTCACTTCAAGACTTGAAACAAATCCTGATAATAAAAAGGGAGCTTTGGTTTGTTGCCAAGTGTGCACGTCCCAGATGCACTCAGGTTACAGTCACCTCGCCATTCTTGGTAAATATTTCCCAGAATCCCCCACTGGCACTCTGGATGCAGCAATCGATCGACTGCTGCCACTCCCTTACACACCAGCCCACAGAGTGAGATAGCCAAGGCTTCAGGGCGAGTTTGTGTGTTTAGTGCAGAGATATACTGTATTTTAACTTGCTGACCCGTGCGCGAGTACATATGTAAAGTGTCCAGGAGTAAAGCCGGGCCTGGGACTCACCGTTTTCTCCTGCTCCTCTTCTGCATCTGAATCACTCTCATCATCTGGATGAAACCAAACACATAATTTCATGCTTTTTTTTTTGTTGGGCATGTATTTATCCCAAAGTGTAACAAAGAACGGACACATGGACAAATGAAAAACAAACTGGTCAACAGAGCTATGGGTTTCTATTTCATGTGCACAAAATATATGTATGATGGTGGGGATATGAAGCATCATACGTACCCTGGGAATCATCTGGAGGTTTGGACAGGGCCCTGGCCTCATCCACATCCCCATTGATAGACACACACAGACTCTTGTCTGAAACAGAAACAAAAATGAACCACCCACAAACAGAACGTGCACCTAATCTTGATTAAATCAGTTTTGTTGTGAGGCATAGTGATTCATAGTAGAATTTCTCACCACAAGCCTGGCCATATGCATTTGCTTGGACAAACAATACATAGAGGGGTGGAGGCAGGTGGCGCGCATTTTCCGTCCGTTTCTGAGTTTGTTCAAACGGCATACAGAGATAGTCCTGCACTGGGAGAGATGCCTGTGAAGACAGACCATAATAAGGAACTTATCATGTCTGGCACGACAGTCTGCACAAAAAAAGAATTTTCTTTCTTTTTTTCTTCAAAAAAATAAACATACATGATCAAGGTGCCAAGATCAGGTTGGAACATTAACAAACTATGTTTTATCATAATTATGAAGACTGCTTTTGTTTAGTTTTTTTACCTGCATGATTGCATTCAGTCCTGGCTGCAAGCTTCTGAGATGCTCCTTCTTTACCTCAATGCCCTTCTGAATCTTTTCCTTTGTGGCCTGTGACTCCTTGTATTTCTCTGCCAACCTGTATCCAACCACAAATGTTTAACAAATGCTTTCCAGTGTCTCAAGTAATGGCTGAATTATTTAGATTTTTGAGTGCCGCGCATATTATTGTGCCCAGCCCACATGGGCTTACAAAACACTATACGATATATATTTAAGCAATCCATCCATCCATCCATCCATTTTCTGTACCGCTTAATCCACGCAGGGTCGCGGGTGGGCTGGAGCCTATCCCAG